>JAGFPH010001863.1:71979-111372 GCA_018207615.1 Philaenus spumarius
GAAAATGAACAAATTTCATCCTTACAAAGTCCAAGTTTGACATGAACTTAATGAAGATGATTTTGACCATCGGATTGAATTCTGTGAACAAATGAGTTCACTCATTATTAGTAATGAAAATGTTGTGAAAAACATTTGCTTCAGTAATGAATGTACATTTTATGTTAACGGTTTTGTTAATAAAAACAATTGCCGATTTTGGTCAGACAATTACCCAATTACAAATACCCACATGTATTCGTTGAAGGATCATTCCAAATGCCTGAAAAAATTAATGTTTGGGCAGGAATACTTGGCGACACTTTTGTTGGACCTGTATTTTTTGAAGGAAACTTAAATGGAGAATTGTACTTAGTTTTACTAGAAAACTATTTACCCTCTTATTGTGGAAACACTTGAAAATCAGGTAAATTAAGTAGGCCAGTTATATTTAGATGCGGATATGCTTTATTTTCAATAAGATGGAGCTCCTGCACATTATGCTCTTCCTGCGTGATGCACACTACCTGGAGCACTGGATTGGTGGAAGAGGATCAATTGAGTGGCCGGCAAGGTCTCCAGACCTAACACCTTTAGACATTTTTTGTGGGGTCACTTAAAATCAGTAGTTTTTAGAACAACTTCCACCGGTATAAGACTTGCAAAACACGATCACTGCTGAGTGCAGGGGCTTAAGCAAAGAAACTTTTAGAAAGGTTAGACAATAATTTGAAAATACGTTATTTTATTGCATGAACAACAATGACTACCAATTTAAACTTTTGATTTTAAGTTTACAAAGGATTTATAACAGTATTCAGGGAGAAATTTTGTTGTTATTAGCAGTAAGTAGTAGTTAGAAATTGTTGTGTAAGAAATAACATTATTGGCTGCTGATACCAAACGGCTTGGCCGATTTAATGTTTTTTTCACCAAAATACAGAATTTTTATTAATTAGCTTCAATTTGAGGTGTCACATGGTATACGTTGCCTTTTAAAAATGTTGACTTTGGGTAAGGAGGCATGGGGTGAGCACCCCCATTTTGAAAATATATTTTTTTATTCCCCCAATTAGTACTATACACTCCCGTTTACAGAATTTTGATATTTGGGCTATAAGTCTTTTAATACGAGTTTGAAGTTTTCAAATGAACACTCTGTATATATTTTAATAGTTTTAAATTTAAACTGACGTTCTATAGTTATTATAATAAAGCTGACAAATGAAATATCCTATTGTTAAAATAAATAAATATGTGTGAAGAAGTAAATAAAAAATGTTATACACATAATAAAGTAGATTAAACAGATATTTATAGAACAACCTTATAAGTGAGCACAAAATAACAAACGGAAGCCTATTTTATTCGGTCATCGAATTTACAAATCAATAATTTTGCGGAAAGCTTTTTAAGAGGTAATTAAATATTTTAAACGATGTAATATAATGCAACATTTTGTAAACATAAATTCAGATCCTTATTCCTCCAAACAATTTTATATTATAGTTTTATATTATAAATGAAAACCTGCAGTGAACACTTTGGAACTCCTGAAAGTAATGTTTTAGTTGTGAGGTTATGTGCTCTAAGAAAATTAAAGTTCCTTCATTGACCTTATATCTTTATGATTAAGAAAACATAACTTATTTGAGTGCTGAAAGATTACCAAACAAGAATGAATGGTTTATCTTGTAAAATTAATTGTATGTAAGCACTTGGACTACAGAAATTGGTTTTATGTCACTGTTGAAAGTAAGAACGAATAGTATAATATAATAAAAAATATACTAAATTAAAAATGATAAAAAAAAACTAATTTTAAGTATTGTAGTTAACTTATATAGTTTATCACCAACCATATGAAGTTAAAAATAGTGTTCAATCTTTTCATCTTGTTTTAACTTCTAGGTTTATGATTTCTGTTTAGTTGCTCTAACCCTCGAAACGCCGAGTAATATTTGATTTATACATAAATAATGGTAAATACCAGAAAAAATAATACAAAAAAAGTTGGCATGTATTTATTTTCTCTTGACGGCAGGAGTTAAGACGATCCACTAAAAACATACTTTTTTTTGTATTTTTATGATTTAACCTTTGAATTAATTTTGTTATACTGTTAAGTAGGCCTACAACTAAAAAGAATGATTTGGAGGATGAAACATTTCCCCGCACTTTTATGTAGGTAGTTTTAAACTAAAAATGTTAATTTTTTAAACGTTTTTGAGGTTTTTTATTTTGAACACTTTTTTAACCAATTCGAATAATTTTTTTATTATATCGTAGCCTATAAGTAAAATAAACTTTTTGGGTATGGAAAACAATGTGCTGTTTCTAGGAAAAAAGTTATAAGGTTAAATAAAAAATATATTTTTCAAACTTTTTGTATTACTATACATTTTTTTAAGTTTAATATTTTTAAGGCTACAGTGTTTTCTATAGTCAAAATTCTTCTAAATATATCCAAGATAAAGTGGTAAAAGTTTCAAAGGCCTAAGTTTAATACTTTAGATGTTTTCAGTCATAAGTAAATTAATTCAAACATGGAAAAAGTAAACTTTCGGCAAACGGAGTTCAAAGTTTCAACATTGTATAATCACGAATTGCACTACCTTTATATATATAATTTTTAGTATGGAAATATGACCATAAAGTCCTAAACATTTGCACACATACTCAGAAAAGAATGTAGAATACAAACATTATACAAAATTTTTTTTAAATGCTGATTTTTGGAGGCGGATTGCCTTAATACTTCAAACTGTATGGTATAAATATTTCGCATTCACAAATAATGACAAATATCAGTAAAAATATATCAAAAAATTTGTATAATCCAATCTTTTACCAGTTAAAGAGTTTACAGAGTTATTTGTTTAAAATCTTGTATGTACCTGAAAACATGATTAGATAATGATCATATTATTTTCATCATTTTAACCAAAGTGACTACTTACAATCATGTGCGTTCTGCAAAATTACAGGAACAATTTAATTCCCTTTTATTGAAATAGGGCTAAGTTAATACATCACAACATTAAACTGTTGTAGATTGTTGATGGTTTCATTAAGTTACCAAGTTTAATTATATTATGGAATCAAGCCTTAATTTAAGCAGTTAAAAACGTTTTGACTTGTGGGTTTACCTAGCTCTTATAAAGAATGAAATGTTAATGGTTTTTATTTTCCTGGCGGAAAAATGATTGGTTATCACCTCCTAATGGAATGATAATGCTATATTTTGGTAAATGTATTTAGAATTTCCGTTAGATAATATTTCAAGACTACTAGGATTAATATTTAAGTAGTTTTACCTTACCTTATTTATATACAAATAAGGTTTAAAATGGGACTTGGACTTGATTTGGACATTGGAAAATAAATGAGAGAGTAAGGTTAGAATAAAGAAACAAAATGCCATTCTATGAATAATAATAATGCTTTATTAGGCTGTGGTAAACTTTTTAACGTAAATATTTTTAACATGATAACATATTGATTTTTTTTTGTAGTATAACATTTGTAGTCTTAATAGAGCCAGGTTGATCAAAGTTTTAAAGGTTAAATTACTGAAATTTGATTTAAACTATATTATACAAACAGATATATCCTAATACAAACTGACATATATTTATACATTCATACATACAGTAATATATAACTAAAAAATGTTATAACTAAAAACATAACTAAAAAACTCACATAACTAAAAAATGTTACATTCGTACAAATGACGCAATAAATTTAACCGGATATATGCTAATTATTAAGTTCTCACCTATATGGCCAGCTTGTTGGATATATTTCGCACGGCCATTCTAATCCCTTTCTAAGATATTGTTCAAATTCATCCCAGGACAATAAACATTTTCCAAAAACAAGTTTTCGAATTTCCTTTAATATGGGACAGCGTGCAAACAAAACGGAAAACGCCATCTTTTACTTTCTCACTATACTATAGTATAGAGAAAGTATAGTGATCGCAAAAAAAATCGATGTTGAGATTTTTGTATAAATATCAGTTTTGGGACCAATGAGTCAAAAAAAGGGGTTTTTACAAAATATCTGTCTGTATGTCTGTATGTCTGTATGTATGTATGTCTGTATGCCTGTATGTCTGTATGTACACAAAACTAGAGAGAAAACAAATTTTGAAAAACAACCCCCTTTTTGGCCAAAAAACCCGCAAAAAATCAGTTATTATTTTTTTATAAAAAAGAAACGGCTATAACGATTTTGATAAAATTTGGCTTATTTGTAGCCCTTAATGTACCCTACCATATGCAAAAAAAAAACTGCATCTTTCTAAAAATTCTTGTTTAGCTAATAATTGATGTTATTTAGTTATTGATATGTAGTCATTGGTGAATATATGTGCAAGTTTAAGCAATAAGACCTAGGCAAATAAACTTAAAAAAGATACAAATAAAAATGTTTGAAATAACATACAGAAAGCAGCCGAATCAATAATGCATACATCTAGACTAGACGGGTATGCAATAAAAACATCATTATAGGAGCTTACGTATGTTGTTTGACATGTACTGTAGGATATAAACCTGCAAAACATAGTGAACTTGCAATGACGCGTGACATGTGTAAGACACATTACTTTGGGGTTTATTTCTACGAAATCATGTTCTCCATCCCAAGGGAAATGATAGAAAATTGCATTCGCTAAAATAAATAACTCCTTGTTAGTAATTACAATTTTTAATATGTTAGAGTTGAATTAGTGTTCGATAATTAGTTCATAGTTTAAAATAGAAATACAATTTGAAACAATTAAAAAAATACTAAACTACTGACTATTTACAATTGATTTTCTTCGAATATATAATTTTTCAAACGAAAACTCTAATCCTAAACCCTCATTTTGGAATTCGTATTTTATACTTTTAATCTGGTTTGTGTAAGCGTGAAAATGTTCGATTCTAGTAAGTTTCTTTCCATATAACTATTAGATTATGTTAATGCAAGCAAAATTTATTTACTTAAAAGCCGGTAAAACATTCCGTGATGTTTAATTAAGTTTAGAATAAACTCTTTTAATATTTCAATACTGTATTATTCAATATCAAAATTCTAAAGCACTTTATATGATATTATTCTATGATAAAAACCACGATTATTTGAGACGCTATTAGTTCTTTTTGTTTAGATTAATCATTTATTTATAAATTTTTTTCTTATTGGTTTTGTTAACCAAAATATTTGTATAAAAAAGTCATATAAATCAAGTACAGTATAAACAAGTATAAAACAACACATTTGATCAATACTCACAAAATACTATAAACAACAAGAACAAACATTTATTAACATAAATACACAAAATAAAAAATAAAATAAAAATCTGTTAGATGAATAAACTCATCTGCCGAGTATAAGGATCCAGACAATAGAAATTGTCTAAGACTGTTTTTAAAAATCATTGTATTTTGGTGAATTTTGAATGCTTTTAGGAAGCTTATTTATGAACTTTGCACCAGCTTGTGAGGGAAGTTTACTGTATAAATTTAACCTGTGCTGTCTGGCACGATACTCACAAGCTTGTCTGGTACTGCAGTTATGTATATCCATATTTTGGACATGATCACATTTGAATTAAAAAAAGCAACACTTCAAGTGTAAATACATGGAAGTGTAAGTATTCCATAATTCTTGAAATAGTTTTTACAACTTTGTCTTTTATGTAGTATCGCTTTATGGCCTTATGACAAACACTCTTTTCATGTTTTGAACTGATGAGTTTCCCCAAAGAAGAACTCCATAGTTCAAATAATGATACACTAGACCATAATAGGCTGTTAAAAGTATTGATGTACCTCAGTATGGCTTTACATTTCTCAGTACAAATATACATGAGCTAATTTTGGCACTAATATTGGTAATGTGGTCATTAAAGTTGAACTTGTAATCAATTAGAAGACCCAAATATTTGATTGATTACAAGCATACCCCTTCTCAAGCATACTATCACCTAGCATGACACTTAGTGTCTGATTTGAGCTGTGCTTTTTATATTGTTAAGAAATAGATGTTTGTTTAATGTGTCTAAAACTTAAATGGTTTACCATTATAAATTTAACTTATAAGCTTAAAGCTTGTTAATGATGAATACGTATTTATGTATAATACCAACATTCTTTGTGGCCTGTTTGTGTTAAAACTGTATTTATGCTGGGGTACGATTTATATGGATCTACCTACAGTTTGATTACTCCTTATTAATGTTATTACTTTTGATTACTTTACATTGCATACATGTTAACAATAGCTACAGTAGATGCGAGATGTGCGGATACTAAGCATGAACTAATAACATAAAAATCAGCAAAACGTAAACAGTATACTGAGACTGAAAACAGGGAAATTTAGAAGATAGTTTCTATAAACATTGGAAAGCAGAATTCGAAGAAGTTTTACAAAAATGTTGAATACATTTTTAAGTAGAACAACAACAAACAGTTTCTGAAAACTGTTTGCTAAACACGTATTACACGAGGAAATAAATGAGAGGTTATCCGCAAAAGGTTCTAAATTATTTATTTTGTAATCTTCAAACAATATTTGAAACTTTTTTAACATTAAAGTGGAACATTTAAATGATTTATGAGCTAGAAATAGGGCGAATTAAAATAATTTCTGCAGTAAATAAGCAGCATATGTATATTAATATGTTTAATTGTTATCAGTTATTTTTTTTTGAATAAACTGTTTCTGAGATTTTGCTAACGTTTACCCTTAATACGACTGGTAGCCCACTCAAGGGAGACCTGCACACATGAAACCTCGGAAAAAATTAGGGTAAAGCTGACATTTTCCCCATCAATAAACCACTACCAAAGGATCATTTTTACAAAAGTCCCTAAAACTCTGAATTTTTGCGTATAGGCTTTTTGGATGTCATATACAGAAAAAAAAAACACGAATAAAAGTTGTAGATTATTTAATTGTGAATTTAGTAATGTAAAGGTTTGCTTATTTTCGTAATTTTTGGAGCAGTAGGGGGGGGGGGAGGAGGAGGCAGCAATTTTTGGCTGCGATTACGGGCGGCAGAGTGACGTTCGGGCGACTATTAGCTCACTCAATAAATGTTTTGTGTCGGAACTAATTAGTGAAAAGATGATTTTTAATGGATGTTAGTTGATTATATAAGGAATATTTTCTGAAAATTCCCCACCTCTCTCCCTCTTGCTACCCTCTTACCCCCTTAAAATACACTTTTGAAAGACTTCTTTATTTTGTCAATATCTAAGAGATAACCAGCGATAGAGTCAAATTTATTTCGTTATTGTAATCCTTAAAATATTCTCTATCAGAAATGTTGATAGCGTTTAAGCTATAAATAATTATTTTCTGTGTATTTTTTAAAATTTAATGTTAAAATTTTAAATTTTCTATTACAATAAATACATGATTAGCTATTTTTTTTTTATTAATATGAGACAAGTTATAAAAAAATTGCTCAAATAACAATTGTAGGGTATTTTGCAATATTTAAAATTATATAAGTTTTATATATGTTATGTGCAGCCAGTTGACACAATCGGAATGATAAAGGGAGACGGCGCGGCGCGGGGCGTACGAGTCCTCGCGGGACGGACAGCGCGTTGGCATATCAGCGGTCAATCTGCCAAAGGCCTATTGTTTGGACTTTTATAGCTGGTCTAATATTTACATCATTAAATTCACAATCAAATAATCTACAACTTTTATTCGCGGTTTTTTTCTGTAATATGACATCTAAAAAGCCTATACGCAAATATACAGAATTTTTTCGGGCATTTACATTTATTTATACAAAACTATTGGTTTACCGTAAAAATAAAGAGGAGCATTATTGCAGCCCATGTTATAACAAACACAACAAAAAAACATTTAACTTGATCCGATTATTAGTACCGTAGATTTAGGGGTTTCCACAGTTATTGACATTTTCATTGATGAGGGGGGGGGGAGTAGTGTAAAAATGATCCTGGTAGTGGGTTATTGATGGGGAAAAATTCAGCTTTACACTAATTTTTTTTCTACTAAAATCTTTATTGACTGGGCTATGGGACACGCATGACCGCACCTCGGCCTAGTGTTGGCGGTATCTCGGCTCGTTCTCAGTGAGACCACACTTTACCTTAGCACGGTCGTGTGTTGGCCATGACTAATTGAGTAATTACTTACCAATAACTTCTAACTTGGATGAGATAGTTTTTCAAATCTGCTCCTTGTAGTCCACGTTTCGATATTTCTCTTTGGTTTAATCGTTAATAACGGAAAACTTTCGAATTTATTCCATGTGTCTTTCGTAATACCTTGGTCGCAACGTCAACGTGAAAAAGTAAACAAAACTTAACTGGTACGGTGCGCCCCGGGTGTGGTGACACTGCGCGCTCCCTGTGCTGTGATGTTAGGACTATTCCATATGTTCCATTAGATTATTCCCCCACAGTGTGTTGGCCAACACTAGGCCGTGGTGCGGTGAGTGCACGGTGCGCCCCGGGTGTGGTAACACTGCGCGCTCCCTGTGCTGTGATGTTAGGACTATTCCATATGTTCCATTAGATTATTCCCCCGCCGTGTGTTGGCCAACACTAGTTCGTGGTGCGGTGAGTGCACGGTGCGGTCATGTGTGTCCCGACCTTAACGGAAAAGCAGTGATACACGGAAATCAATAGTTATAATTTCATATGCGATATGCAACTGTAAAAAAACTGTAAAACTCATACTAGCGTTTAATTACCAAATCGAGTCTTTTAAAAACAAAACAAAACCAAAAACCAAGCAGATTTGAAACAAATTCAACAAATTCCTTGGGAACAACGTTTATTGTAGTTTGAAATTACCATTTGACTCTTACCAAGAGTCTACTGCGTCAACCGAAAGCCAAGTTATTTCTCTTTCTACATTATGTGCATTAATGTATTATATTAATAACTTCTATATGTGCATTGATACAATCTATTAATAACTTATGATTTAAAGAAAGATACAAATTGGGAATGGCACAAAATAATCATAATAACTCCTAAATTAAAAGTAATGTTATATTCAAATTAAAACTGGATCGATTTTAAAGAAAATCACTAATCGTCACTTATTGAACAGATGATGAAAATATAATTTATAATTAAAATCTTAGTATGTACTTTTTAAATTTTAGAATAATTTTATTGAAAAATTTCTGTCTATCACTCAAGGTAGTAATACAAAAACAAATCTTACTTCTATAAATTCTAACTACTTTTCTATCAAAATGAAAATTCAATTTCTGGTAATCTTCAGACGTTAAACTAATTTAGTATTACAAAAATAAAAAAAGGAAACTTAATACTAAAAAATTATCATCTGCCATCTATATATACAGGGTTTTAATGAACTCTCTTTAAATTTTTTTAGATATGTTCGTTGGGTCAAGACAAACAAAAAAACACCATATAAACATGATTTTATAACTCAAGATCTATTTAATTTAGAAACTTGAAACTAAGTATAAATGTGTACATTAGTAAGTAGAATACCTGTTTAAAACTTCTTTGCTGTAACTAAAGCCGTTTCAAAATATCGGTCGTTTAAAAATTTCAAACTTAAATTACTAAAAAACCGTACATTTAAAAAAAGTGAAAACACTTTTTTGTAGCCCTTTTTATTCCCTATCGTTATGTGTAATAATTGGTTTGTTCAACCATATACCAACACTGTAAATAAATACTACAATATTTTATGTACATTTTCTGTCATTATCTTTAACTTTGCTATTATCCTTCATTGTTTTTACAGTTACACCGTCTGATAGGGAATAAAAAGGGCTACAAAAAAGATGTTTTGACATTTTTTGTTAAAATGTACTGGTTATGAGTATTTTAGATTTGAAATTTTTAAACGGCCGCCATTTTGAAACGGCTTTATTGTAAAAACACATACAAACAGACAGACTAAAATCTAGGAATTTTAAACATATGTTTATATGGTGTTTTTGTTTGTCTTGACCCAAGGAACATATATAATTTTTTTTAAAGAGAGTTCACTAACACCCTGTATATAAATAATATATATTAATCTTTGATTTTAGTAGAAAGTATCATCATCTTATTGCGATTAATTGATAAAATTACTATTAATCAAAAATTATTGGTATATATAAATATCTTTATTAATTTGAAACAAAGCAATATTTGTACACATAATGATTCTAAAATTTACCATAACTTATAACTTATTCTTAAACATCAAAATTATGTTTGCATACCGTCTGCGACCTGACACTGTTTGACCAATTACGCAATTCAAGCTGTTAAATAGTCTCATTTTCACTATGTCAGTTAAATGGAGACAAGTTAAGAAGTAGGCAATATGTTATTCCTCCTGTCGAAAGGGATTTCCATGTTAGACTTGAGCATTAGTCAAGCATCTCATTTGTACCTGGCTTAGCCTTTGCCTTATGTTGGTGGGATACGATTTATATGGATCTACCTACAGTTTGATTACTCCGTATTAATGTTATTACTTTTGATTACTTTACACTGCATACATGTTAGCAATAGCTACCGTAGATGCGAGATGTGCGGATACTAAGCATGCACTAATAACCTAAAAATCAGCAAAACATAAACAGTATACTGAGACTGAAAACAGAAATGTTTAGGCCTACTATAAAAATTGGAAAGCACAATTCGAAGAAGACATATTACAAACATTTTTAATACATTTTTAAGTAAAACTATAACAACAAAGAAAACTTGACCACTTTTATTGTTAACTAGGGGAAACCCCTGCGTGCTCCGCTCTCCTACCCCGTTGGAACCTTCTATACACATAATCATGTTATGTATTCTTTATAATAAAGGTGTAAGATTAATAATAACCCCAAAGCTAAGATGGCAAATAATGTTAAATATTCAAATCAAATTATTTCGTATATTTTATAACAGCAGTTATAATAATGGTTAAAGAACCAGCAAGGCTTAGGTCTACACTTTAATACAAACCTAACCTAAAAGTTAGGAATACAAATAATTGCTTCAAAGTTTGAAATCAGCTCCTAATGGAAATATTGGAGAAACAGCTATTTTATAATCTGTTATTTCATTTAATTTTTGCTGTGGTAATAAATGTAAATACATGTGTTGGTTTATCAGTCTATGCTTAACCTAAGATGTTTACGACTAAACTTACAAATATTTAAATAAAAAATGTTTTTATTAAAATGAATTATAGTCTATATTACTCAGGGATAGTGTAGCTTTATGATAGTAAAACTATTTTTCAATCGGTTCAGTAATTCCAGAGATTACCCCCTACATACATACAAACAAACAATTTTTTTTACCTCTTTATAATATAGCATGGATCAATGACTATTTACTTTTGTATTATGTAACCAGAGGAATACAAATTATGTTAACTTATTTACATAATATAAACTTTATAGTTTTATAAAAGCTAACTTTTGGCAGTAAAATATAAAAAATAAAATGTAAACTTGAATTGTAACTTTAATTTTTGTGTACCTCAAATATTAAAAGGTATACCCTGTCCCTCTTACTTCTCGTAAAACATTTGAGTTTCTTTAGGTTTTAAAGTCAGCGAGGTTCTTGACTATAAATTATAAATGAACATGAAGAATAAAAGAAATCTAAAATTTGTCCATGTTTATTCTCTCGTTTAATTCTGTCATTCCAAGCGCATTTTAGGAAGAAGCGAGGTGAAAATTTACGACATAATTTCAAGTATTCTAAAACTTCACCACATGTCTGTGTCTCGGCAATAAAATTGAGCAATTCTGCAGACATAAAAAATGCATTTCATGAATGAAGAACACGGTAAGAGTTTTTAGTACTTTTGTTTTGCGTGTTACTCTAAAGTTTTGCTTTAAAATAGGTACACAACATATAATAAGCATATTTACAATCTATACTAATATTATAAAGAAATACAAATTTTCTGTTAGTTTGTTTGTACGTAGGGGGTAATCTCTGGAACTACTGAACCGATTGAAAAAAAGTTTTACTAATAAAAAGCCAAACTAACCCGGAGTAACATAGGCTAGAATTAATTTTGATTTAAGGATTGAAACAACCCCTAAAAGTTAGAAACTAGATTTGCATTATGTCGCTTGCTGCTAAGGGGCGAAAACGTGACAAAAACCCCTAAAACAATAAAAATTCATTGTTACATTTTCCTTAAAGTTAGTGAGCTGAAAATTTGTACATTTATTTCTTACAACATACATAAAAACGTATCATAGATTGGCATTTTTTCGCGTGCTGCTAAGGGGTGAAAATGTAGTAACAACCCTTATAAAAAATGTTTATTGTTTTACTTTCCTTAAAGCTAGAGAATAAACCCTTAAAAAGTTAAGGCATTTAAAAATAAGAAACCACTATGTTACATCCTAATTAAAAATAA
Source organism: Philaenus spumarius (assembly GCA_018207615.1). Classification (NCBI taxonomy): domain Eukaryota; kingdom Metazoa; phylum Arthropoda; class Insecta; order Hemiptera; family Aphrophoridae; genus Philaenus; species Philaenus spumarius. The sequence goes on from JAGFPH010001863.1 coordinate 84,367, forward strand.
ATAAGACATTAGAATTTAATAGTAGGGCCTATTTATAAAAATAATAATACATTTTATTAACCTGTTCGACGACAGTCCTCGCGGGGTTGTGGTTAGTGGTATTATATAAATATGTTATTGAATAATTTCACATTCAGTATATGCTATAAACCTATCAATTACTATAACAAATTATTTTACCAAACATTACTTCGTGACTTTATCATTACATTAAATTTTAGTAGATTTAATTAGTATTTTAATTGGCTCCGTCATAGAAATAGGTCAACACAATAGGACGATATCTCATTTGGACATTATACGTTTGTATCTGTTACACACATATCAGTTGCGGAATTAGGTGTCAGAATAATACTGTTGATTAGACAATTTGCCGGCGGTCACTTGACCAAATTTGCGGTAAGCCTATGGAGGTGAGAAATTAACATTGCCCTACTATATGTAATGATGATATTGAGTGCAAACACAGATTAGTTAATTTCACTTGAAACATTTAGTAAAGAACACAGTAATAAGTAGTATGTATAGTAAATACTATGATTTTAATCTAAACTAATTCAAAAAGTTAGTTACATTTAAGAAGCACGTTTAACATTTATTTGTTAATAGATAAATAAGCAGATTTACGCATGTTTCAACAGTTTTGTAGTATCATAAACAAATTTTCAGTCTTTAATAATATCAGCATAAATTATAATAAAATTGACTTGGATTACTTTCATTTATATTTTGTAAAATAATTATCATAAATACCATAAGGTACTTGAAATAAAAAATATTTTAGACGCAAATAAAGAAAACAAATAATTATTTAATATATGTAAAGCTTAAATTAGGCTATACATTGAAATTATAAAATATTGTCAACACAGGAGTAGCAATAACTAATCCTGAACTAAACTGATACAAATACGGAAATCGCAAAAAGCTGATAAAATAAGTTCAAAATGGTAAATTAGGGTGGAAATCAAATGAAAACATATTGTTGACTATTATTATTAATATCAATTATATTTTCCATATTTAAATTTGCGGGGTAGCCGAAAGGATAAAAGCGTTACCACAGTCCGCTGTTGCAACTTCGTAGGTTCGAACTTAGCTACTGGCTAACGATTTAAATGCGCTATACGCTGTTTCCCCGTCTTCTTCGTTAGTCAAAATTGAAATTAATTGTCATAAGAACTTAAAAGAATTAAATAAAAACGAATTTAGACGCAATTTTTATAATTTTGTTTTGCTTGAAACGATTTGAACCAGAAACTAATAATATTTTTTTTGGAGATCGTGGAAGTTTCATTTCTCCACTTGCATTACCAATAAAATCAACAAACAACGAATCAAGTCATTTTTATTTTGTCCAAAAGCTTATTTGTATATCAAGCCGAATACCTGTTACTTACGATTAGGACATGTTCATATATGTATTCATTCTGAGTTGGTCTTTAACGTTAATTCATACTTTTAAAATTACGCCTTAACCACTAGGGCTCTAAAGGGAGGCTATGTAAATACTTTCTGTTAATAGAAATACATCAAATAATTTCAAAATTGAAAAATATCAAAGCATTTTCGAAAGAATCTATTTTTAACTGAAATCACATGGTAGTTAAAGGAAGTTTTAACTTATTTTTTTAACGCTTTATTGATATATGATACAAAATGATTCTTTTGATATCATATCACACTCCAATACTGTGTGGATCAATACATTTTTAGAGGAGATACAAGGTGAGAGAATTTTTAATTAATTACACAATGCTTCCGGCCTTCTATCAAAGCATGTGTTAATTTGATTTGACTTTTCCGAAGGAAAACCACTCATTTTAGAAACACAACACAATTTAACATAAAGCAGAAATACCATATTTCAGAAATTATTCTAGGTTTCTTAATATGTAACATCTTAAGTAAAGAAACGTCAATGGTACTAGCCATCAGTCACTTCCAATTAAATATCACCAAGTTTACTACTCAACATTAGGAATAACGGTGGCAAACCTGTTTTTTAATAAGTGATATGGCGGAAGTATTTTTTATGATGTGCACAAATTATTTAATGAACTGTAACAACACACAGGGAGCAAAACGAAAACATGACTGAAACATTAAACAACACGTGTTAATTTATCTTGTAATACAATCACTAATTTCTGTTCAACTGTGAGTATTGGAGGTATGTATAAATAGTTCCTCCCCTGTTTACTCCGAGCTAAAGTTCCACATGAGTGAATTATTCATATTTACGATGATTTCAACTTGGTTTAACCTGACTTGCGTAGTTACACCTTTGATGAGATTGTTTATGAACGATATAAACTAACAAGAGACGACTTTCTATAAATGAAGTAATTGCGTTATTTATAAATCATCAACATAATTACGGTTTTAATTTTACAAATAAAATAATGAGATGTTATTACTTATACAGTATTCCTGCTTTATTGTCATTTTCTCCTTTTTCTGTAAGTTTAATAAAAACACAATTATAGTTATTATTTTAGTGTTATGAACTTGTATAAGAAGCTTATTAATCAGTTTACATTTTAAAATCATAAACTTGCACTTGTAGTTAATTTAAATCTTAACCTATAAACAAATTACTAGAAAATCATAATGATTGCTGTGCGTTCTCTACTGTTGTAAAAATTATACCCATTCCATAAAACACAGTATAAATAAAGATTATCTCTTTTTTACAACAGTTAGAAATTCCTGACTAGTGAATTAAATTTGTAGTTAAATCGGAATACAAAATAAATAAGGGTGAAGTTTTTAAAACAGTTTGCTATCCAAATACATAAAGAAAAGCAATTAAAAGTCAGAAATAAAATTTAATACGGTGGATATACTTTTAGTTATTGTTTTGATTACCCTAGAAAATTTTTAAAACAAATGATTTAGATTTAATTCATTCCAGTTAGTCTAGTAAGAAAATGTGGAATAACTCAGTTAAAAACCATTCTCAATTGCTAAATTCGAAATGTGGTACCAAGCATAACATCATAGCCAACTGAGCCTTTATTTTATTAATGGTAAAAACTTCATCAAAAATATCACTGCAGTAACTTCAGATTAATAAGTGTCTTCGGTAAAAAGTGTAGCCAAATTCTTCATCAAATTGTGTAATTTGATTGCATTAACTGAGGACTATGAAAGCTTACCTATTGTACAGATATATTGAGCTTACGTTTGCAAAGTATTAATCAAATCAGAATTCTGGATAATTGAACAAAAATGGAATGATCTATTCTTTTTGGCGTTAAAAACGAAGTAGTTCTACCTAAAATTAGAATCTATGACTGCACATAATATGTAATATATTAGCAAATAATGTCGCATTAACCTCTAGAGGGAGAACCCACACTAAATTTATTACTTGAGAACACACCGCTTATTGCAAAACAGAAAGTTGTAAATCATTTACACCTGGGAGTGTCTTCTGCTTCCACAACCTAGATTATTATTCCGTTTATATTATACAATATCAATAACTGAAATAACCAAACTAAATAATAACAACAGTTATTCCTATTTTCAGATTACATTATTGCTGCGTCAAGTAAATTCTATATAAAATGTCAATAAAATCCTAAGTTATACATTGAGCCAACAAATAACACGCACCTCTATTGCATAATTCATTCCAGTCATATTTATTTTTTCAGAAGATACATTAAAACAAAACTATAAATTGTTTTTAGAAAATATGTATCTTAGGTTTTAACAACCAGTAAAAATAAATAATACAATAATTATCGTATATATTATTAGTAACAATATTTTATTTTACTTATCACTGTATTTAATAGAATTGAAATTAATGATACAAAGAGAATCTTCAACAAAACAATAGGATTGTTTTAACTTTTGAGCAATTTCATAAGGCAAAATAACACTATTGTTCTTAATATTTGTTTACATTTTTTAACAAACAATATGGTTGGTTGTAATACTATATTGTTAAATATTTTTGCTATCGTTTTCGTGTTGAACCACAAATTAATCTATTTTTTTGTTCTAAAGGACATTACATTTTTTTTAAGTTCCTTATTCTCAGAACCTGTTTACCAATCGGTACTATGATGGAAAGTGTGTGTTAACAATAGCTATTTTCAATTAAAAAGGATGATTTTTATGTTCAGGTTTCGGGCATACCTATGGGAGGTGTACTTAGCGCTGCCTTAAGTAACATTTAAATGAAATTTTTCGAAGACATGGCGCTTAAAGTGACTCTGGTGGTATAGCTAAGGTAAGTTGATAATGTTTTTTGTGTTTGGAGAAAAGGAACACAAAATGTAAGTGGTTTTTGGTATCACATTAACAGTTTGAAAACGTCGATACAATTTACTGTAGAACTAGAAAAAGATGGATGTTTATCTTTTCTAGATGTTTTGGTTCAGAAGTCGCATATAGGAATTGTTGTTGTAAATGGAAGACCCGCGAATACTGGAAAGTTCTTTCAATATAATTCACATCACCTTGAACATGTTAAGCTTGGTCTTGCAAAAGGCTTGTTTTGGAGGGCTAAGAGGGATCCATCGAATGATTTTGAGAGAGGCAAGGAGATACAGTGTTTTTTTGTATTAACTCCTGGATAATAGATATCCCATGAGTTGTATATATAAAACCATAAAAAACTGAAACTAAAAAATCTATTGATAGCGATACTAGCGAAAAACCTATTGCTTCAGTGTACATTTCTTATTTAAGGGGCTTGACTGAGAAAACACAGAGAATTAACTGAAAATTTAACAATAAGACTGTTTTTAAAACGGGTCACACGTTGCGGAACCTTTTGACCATGGTAAAACGTCATTGAAAGTTTACTGAGACGGACGATGTTTATAAAATCCCTTGCCAATGTGGTCACAATTATTTTGGTCAAACTTCAAAGCCGGTGGATAAACGTATACAAGGACATCGGGGTCATGAGGAACAAAAATACATTAACTATTCCAAGACATGTGAACATGAGTCGAAGTCAGAACATACTATAAATTGGGAAGCTGGCAGTATTATTCATAAATAAACAAACTGGAGATAAAGCAATTTAATCAAAGCAGCATGTTTGGCGATTGACACTAATTGCTTTTCACAACCCAATGTCTCATTTCCGCATGTCTATATCTCTTTAATAAAAAATGAAATAGAGTTAAAAATTCATAATGGCAGGTTAATTAACAATCCCCCCCAGCGGTTCTACAATGATTGTACAACTGATAAGACACGAGGTTTGTCAGTAACATTCAGGGCTCTATAACAAGGGCTATTCCATTTTGCTCATTTACGGTGACCCAGTATCGATCGCTTATGAGTCACCATGCTGACACTACACCAGCTGGTAATATTTCAGTAATGTGCGCGCTTTCGTTACCTCGCTGTTGTAACTCGATGGAAAAGCTTCAGTAAAATAAAACTTAGATATTCTTAATCTACATAAAGTACGGATTGTAACTATAAAAACTTTTATTTTAACAGGTATTTCGAATTTTAATAATTGAAAAATATTTGAAAATTATCACTGACTGACATGGAAAAGTTACTAAGCGAGGAAGTTTTTTATTTTTGGGTTATAAACAAACTTCCAGCGGGAAAGTTGTAGCCAATGAATTGATTTAAAATTTTCAATTCACCGATTTGTGATAAAATGATTACATCATTATGAAATCGTTTTTAAATAACAGCGAGGAGGTGCCACGCCGCCACTCCCGAAGTACAGTTGTTTGATACTGGAATATTTACATCTTTATCCATTACGTTTATGTACATATTGTTATTTTAATTTAATATAGTAAATCACTTGTACCCAGGAAACTATGCCAGCTCGAAAAAAGTAAGCATTTTATTTTAACATAAACTAATTATAATTTATATAACTAAAATTTGATATTATTGAAGTGGACACAAAAAGTTAAGTTGGAGGTTATCGTTTAAAAAATAATTTAATTATTACGTACATTCAAAGAAATAAAATTAGAGATCAGTGATGGAAAATGAAAATGGTAATTACGTAAAACAATTTGTTTCATATTTATTTAAAAGAATTACCTTATAATAAAGAAATATGCTGTCTTTTATTTAATTTGTTCACTGTTGTGATTCTAGCTGGCATAATTACCTGGGGACAAGTGATTTACTATATTACCTTAAAATAACAATATGTACATAAACGTAATGGATAAGGATGTAAATATTCCAGATCAAACAACAGTACACCGGGAGTGGCGACGCGTCAACGCCTCGCGCTCATTTAAAAACGATTTCATAATAATGCAATCATTTTATCACAAATCGGTGAATTGAAAATTTTAAATCAATTCATTGGCTACAACTTGAAGTTGACAATTCGACAACAGGAAGAGCAAGGGATTGCACCGTGTTAAAAAAATAAGGTGGTTAGCATAAAATGTAGCATAAAAAACAGTTTTTTTATGTAAAACAAATTAATCAGTATTCAGCTGATATATAAACTTTGGTCCTTTCTTGGCGACGTTTTAAATTTGTGTTATAGATTTTTTCTAATTACCCAAGAAAATGTGAATCAATATTTTAATAACTTTACATACTAAAATAAACGACATTTGAACTTTTCTGAGTTTGTAATTATTTAACTTAAAGAAACACACTTTTAAAGAATTTCATTGCAGGATTTATTGGTACATAGTTCAAACAAGAATTTTAAAAACAGAAAATGTTGTTACTAAATTATTAGTAAAATGCCATATTTTAACAGTAAATAATCATCATTTAATAAATTATGGCTACATTCGAAATTAAAATATTATAATTTTCAAAAACACAAAATTCATAAAAATAACAATTCAATTACCTACTTTAGTTTCAAAGTATGATATGCCTAGTTTCAATACTAACATTTTACGTCGAGTGAACATTTTACAAAATATAAACTCACAAAATATAGCTGTTAGGAAGGTAAGGAAACTGTCTAAAATAATTCCTAGTTAAAAATTCATAATGATTTAAATGCTGTAGATAATCAGCTCCCCTGTAAACTATGTCAAGCAGTCCATATTTGACAGTAAAGAGGTTTTAGCCTCCATCATAGCCTACTTCGTTTTTAAAGAGGTTTTATTTTTAACTCAATATATTTTATATAATCTTCTGAAACCCGAAATTTGAACTAACGGCATCCAGTTATGTAATATGGACTCCAATTAAAACAAATAAGACAAATATGAACAAGTAAGACGACCCACTAATAAAAATAAAAATGTAAATGTAGTACAAATACTAAAAAAGTAAAACCTAGGGAAGATTTATCTGAATCTTTGATAACAAAATAGTAGACGAAAGTTTAAATATCTGTTTGGATCAATCATATTACGACTTTTACAAGTGAGATTAACTTTGTTGCTTATTTAACACCAGAAAAGTCGGGTACTATGCTGGTATAATACATAATTATATAGACTAATACATCGATGTTTGCCGTTTGAATCTCAAGCTCTGAACTAATAGTGCTGCTATATGTTGCTGGCATAAAGTAAAGAAGTTAAAATAAGTTGAAACTGTTTAACATATTTGTATCTTTGTAAAACAGAAATGCTTACACGACCTAAACAAAATATGAACTAACAAAAATTACAAATAACTTGTAGAATTTCATTTATTGTTTTCAAATATTGATAGTTTTCCCCAAAACATTTTCGCGATTTTTCAATTTGGTTAAAATTGTCTGAATAAAATAAAAATAACATTTCACACAACTAAAAAATTACACATAGAATCACGGTTTCCATGGACTATTTCTTATAAGCAACTGGATAAAAATTAAAAAAATTATTTTGTCATTCTATTAAAATATAAGGAATTTTTATGTAGTGTTCAAGAATTTATCACTACTACTACTATAACTTCAGGTTAACACTAAGCTGTGGTTAATGACGCTTGGTGAATTTATAATAATACTACACATGAAGAAAGATTTGAAATATTGGCATACATAATTAATTACACAAATAATACATAAAATTTTATAGGATGTGAATACGTTTAGAACATATTAAATTTAATAGATTAAACATGATTCATGTATAATGTTCAAAGGTATTCATTTTTATAACAATTTGCAATAAAATGAGCAATGCATCTGACGTCATTGGACGCATAATGCACGATACTAGGAAAGCAATAAAATGGTCGACAATTCTTTCACCTGAAGGCCAAGTTCCTCTTTGTTACTTTCTATCAGCTGCGTTCTGTTCCCAGTATTATAACAGGATCAAATATTTCACTATATTAAGTTACATTAACTATTCTGTTTTCATTTGTGAATGCACTCCCAGTACATTATAATAATAAATATTAATTATGTTTTAATTGTTGTTCCGTTTTAATACTGCCAAGACGTTTCTCAGCTAATTATATTTGTTTTACATCTTTATGGTATGTTTTTTAATAGGTTCTTTAATTTAAAAGAACTTAAAACAAATTTCCTACCTATAAGAATGCAATTTATAGTAATGCAAGCATAAAACATTTATATTATTTTTTGTTAAATCTAACGATTGAGCTATACCTTTGGTCTGCCACATATTTTGTGGATTTAAGACAAAAGTACTTAGCCTGTCCCATAAAATGGAAGCTCCCACATTTGGTTAACTCGTGCAAACTTACATAACTGTAAATACAAAAACAGACATGTTTGAGATCAATACATTAGGTGAATTAAATGCCATTGATATACATGTCACATCTTCAATGGGCACTTGTAGTAAAATAAACCTTTAATATTACACAACGTCTAGTTAATAAAAACTTTAAGCAGTATATATTTGTGTTGTTATACTGGAATATGAAATCATCCAATCTCCCGACTCTTACTAAAATTAAACTTTACAATAAATACACGCATAATGTGCACATAGAACTAAAATAAATATTGACTTTCGAGTCCTTTAAATGTAAAGTCTAAATAAATATTGTCTTAATCTAAAAATATTCTGAAACGTTTTAAAATTGTTGTTTCAAAAATTAAGACTTAAAAGGCGTCAGTACTAATTTCAATTTGTTTTTCTTTTGACGTTTGTTACATTTCTAGGACTGAACAAATAATTAATTGATATTGAACCAGTGGCAAATAAAAAAAAAGATTGCTTACTATAGCAAATAGAGTAAGCCAATAAGAAGCGGCGTATGTTGGAATAAGCTTTGAACAATAATTGTAAAAATATAATCAGTGGTGGAAGAGACCTGAAAATGTGTGTGTGGTTAAAGTTTGTAGAAGCTGAAAAGGTGTTAAAGTGGGACTAAAAGGCCTATGTAACAAACAATATGTAAGGTCATTATTATAAATTAATTACAAATAATAATCTAAGTAAGGTTTTGGCTTTTCCCTGTTCGTACAGGTTTCAATATTTATATTTAAGATAAGTTCTAGAGTATAGAAAACTATTGCACTAAATAATAAAATGTATCAAGAGTTGTCATTCTTTAATTAAGTTAGTCTTTAAGACTATATTAAGGAATGTCATCAAAGTTTCACCTTACTTTCCCTTATCATAATGTTAAAGTAAACAAAATAGTTATTACAATTTGTTATTTATAAAATATTAAATTTAAACAAATAATAAAATGTATTAAGAGTTGTCATTGTTAAATTAAGTTAGTCTTTAAGACTACATTAAGGAATGTCATCAAAGTATCTCCTTACTTTCCCTTATCATAATGTTAAAATAAACAAAATAGTTGTTACAATTTGTTATTTATAAAATATTTAATTTAAACAAATAATAAAATTAAGCTAATAATAATAATTAAACTAAATATATAATAACTAAAACATAATCTTCTTAAGAGAAGAATATATTTACCCACTGTCTCCTAAGATTTATTTTAAAAACCCTCTAAAAATGATTAATAATACTAAAATAAGTAAAAACATGATGTAACTTTGTCATGGAATTACGAAGTTTAAAAAAAAACGTTTTGTTTGAAAACTAAATTCAACACCCTGCAACTATGTTTCATTAATACCACATCTCAGGTTAACTGTAAGTAGCCTGTTTACCTTCAATTTCTTTTAGGTAAAATAATATGCAATGTGCTTATCAGTCCATAATATGACAACAGAAATAATTTATCAGAAGAAATTATATTTAACGAACTGTTGTAAAAGCAATAAATAAAAAAATATACCCAAAACTATTATAAATTATAAAACTATGAAAAGTTTCGCACTAAGAAATTCATTCCCATTCCTTTGCCTTTTCTGTCTCAAATAAAGGTAAAGGACTTAATTAAACTACAAGCCTGAATGTTATGTAACTAATTCCATATTATAATTAAACTTGGTAACCTGATGAAACCCACAACAATCTGCTTCACAGCAGGTTAATGTTGTAAAATTCATTCAAAGCCCGCTTCCAAGAAAAGGGAGTTAAATTGCTCCTGTAATTCTGCGGAACACATAATATTCTACTTTAATCTTTGACATACAACAATATATTAATAATTTAACCTGTATCAAGTAATGTTTACAGATATGTTTCAACTATTAATTTTATGTCTTGATTAAATGCATGAAAAATACATTATTAATCACAAATTGATATATAAAATTTTGTATTTAACTCAATTTGTAAATTTGATGCTTTACTGAAAACGATTTTTTTGTAATTTTAATCAGAGCAATTTCAGAAATAAATCTTTGATCAACTACTTATCGTCTACATTTTCAGGATCTTAAAATGACAGTGACGGTTGATAAATGACTTTAAATAAATGTAATATAAAATATACTGAGGATTACTAGTAAATACACGTAATCAGCTATATCCCCGCTAAGCTGTATAACAGCTTTTCTTATTTATACAGAAACTAGCCATTAAGTTTATTACATTTGTTTACTTATGTTTGGTGTAAATTGTATGCACTGATTATTTAGTGCACTTAACCAATAGCTGAAAGCACTAGACCATTAAACAGACATGATTCGAGGAGTAAATAACACACATGAATTAACTGTGAAATGAAATTACTCATTAGTTGTGAGCATTGTAGGAGCATTGGATAAATACCTAAAGTTTGTACCGTATACAAGTAACAAACTGAGTTTTACTGCAAAATCTATGTAAGCTATTTGCATTTAACTAGTATAAACTTACTTAAAAATAAATTTGAGATCTATTTATGGTTTGGATAGAATATGAACCTACTAAGACTTAAATATATTTTCTGATAAAGTTAACGTTGGCTTGTTGTAATTAACATTTGCTTAAATTTTTCGTGGTGCTAATTCGCATAATTTACGTTACGTCAGCGTTATACAAATTGAATAATTGTTTTAAATATTAAATAAAAAGGTATGAACGTAGTGAAACTAATGTTGTCTTTGTTTGAAATGTGTTGTTACTATTATACATTTTAAATCAATGTGTTGAATGTGTTTATAACAATCAATCTTATAACAATCAAGTCAAAACTAAACCAGAAATCTCTGACTAAGGCACCGTTGCAGTTTTTTCCATTAAAGGATCACACTGTATTAAACAACAACTTATCCTAGTGCCCCATAAACAGTAAACGCTTTTCAATGTTCAAATTATAGATAGGAGATATTTACATTAGATGCACATCTGAATGTGACATTGTATCGTACTTAAATTGAATGCAACTTGTGTACACATACATTCCTGGGAGGCATTATCCTCTCCCCTTCATAGTAGGCACAATGGTTTAAATACTTGGGATACTAGAAACGCCTCTGAATAACATTGGATGTATGGTGGTCGGGAATAACGTGATACAGGTAATTGAATTTGGAAAATAGTCTTCAGAAAGCATTGCTCAGTAAACAAAATAAGATCACATATATAATGTGTAGAAAATATATAGTTCTACATTTAGCTATAGAAAATACTTCTTATACACCCTTTTGACAATAAAAATCTACGTCATAGTGAAAAAAAAAAAAAAAAACTGTATGTAACATAATTTTTATTAGAGAGTACTTAAAAATCAATAGGATACTATATTTGAGTAATACCAATGAATACAGAACTTATAAGAAGCGCAACGCCTATGTTAAAGTTTCAGCATAGTTTTATTTGAATATGGCAAGCTTAGCGTGGCTGCCGCTAGGTAGTCGTCGGTAGTGCAAATGTGGGTGAGAGAAAAATGAGTAGCCATTCTCTGTCTCACTCACACATGGCGTGGAGGATTGGTGAGTCACAGATAGGTGGAAATTTTCAGCCAGCGCTGTCTAACGGCTGCCCCGCTAAGCTCGATTTGGTGGCAACCGGACTGACTATTCTCCATAAGGGTTGAGCTTCTTATAAGCTCTGTATTCATTTGAAATACTGACTTAAAAGGGGTTAAACATTTTTGTGTTACTTAAAACAAGTTGACTTAATATATTTGAAAGTGTATGGTTACATTGTTAAAAAATCTTTTTTAATATATTAGCCTACGTTTATAATTTATATGTATACATATTAAATAAATGTACAATTTTATTTAGAAAATGTCATGTTATTTAATGTTGTTTTTAGTTTAAATGTCAATTACGCTACTGAGTGTTTCTGAAAAAGGGTTTCTTTGAGTTATAGAGTTAATCATCGTATTATATTTCCACAACAGCTCACCGACTAAATCCGTAAAAGTAAGCTGTCGTCTCCAGGTATACGGAAGTACAATAGTTAAGATTATTTATTTTAATTATTGGCTGGTGAAGTCATGAATCAAACATTTTAAATTGGAACAGAGAAACTCTTTTAATGAATTGTTAAATCTTTGTAGAAATATTAACTTTATCTGAAAAGCAAGACAAACAACTGTTATTCCAGGCTTTAATCTGATTATTTCAAAAGGCGTTATTGCTAAGTTCTCAACTTAGTTTTTAATTGAAAAGAAAATATTGTTTTGGATATAGTAAAGTCACAAATCTGACGTATTTTTTTATGGCAATATATAACATTGAAATTTAATCAGGTTAGTTAACTTTCAGCACTATCGTATTCCTCTTTTTTTAAATCTACTTGTGATGTTTTTTTTTTAATATGAAATACTTAGTGCAGATTTTAGTGAAAGAAAGATTTGAGTTTTTATTACTTTTGCAAATAAGGCTATCTATAAAACACATTTGTTTAAATAATGGTTGATTGCACAAACTTTAGCCAATCAAAGTAATTGCAAGAATTCGTTTGTAATTCGAGTTTAGCTGGAATAGTAAAAAATGCTGTATTGACAAAAGGTTCAGGTCGACATACAAGCTCAAAGAAAAATTATAAAGGTTTTGCGTACACCAAGTTCTTAAATTATAAAAAACTTGGAAGTAAGTTGGTTCATTCAGCAACTGTAACTGACATCACTGCACAGTTCCAATTATTGTCCCTTTCTTTGAAGTTTGTAATTAAAAGTATCGTGCTGTGCTTATTTGGGCGCGGCGTGATACATTGTGCTTTCATTAAAAAGTTGTACTCTGTTGTAATTTTAGAAGTCAGGTTTCTCTAAACATCAAATTATTTCTTGCATCTTTCTTGTTTATTTCGGTGATGTTTCGGGTGTTGATGAACGACCAACACTACATTTTGATTCCATGCGTAATGAGTTTCACATGTAATATGTATAATATAAATAAATAAATTTATATATTATCTTTAGTGATAAAAAATACGGTACAATTATGAATGTTCATTTTTTGAACAATTTAACTCTTCTACTATGACGACCGTAGTAACATGTTTATAAGGTTTTTTATATTTTAACTATGCAAGACGACAGGAAGTAAATTAAAATCAAAAATATATAAATATTTATTCAGTGTGTTTGTTCTCTTTTAATTCAATGTTATAAAATCAAAATTCTATTATTTAAGATATTTTATATTTTGTTGTATACGTAGTCTTTACCTTGATTTGTCTTTATAAACTTTTATTTATAAAATACGATTTTGTGTATTCATACTTTAATAAATTTATTCAGTTTTTACTGTAAAGTGTTCATGTGTTTGAAATTATAATCTTTTCCTTTGCCACTTTCATCAATGTCATATATTTCCTTAAATGGGTGTTCAGTTAAAAACATAGCTAGTATAATAAAGAGCTACTGTTATTCGCTAAATAGGGTGGTTTGATAGTTTTGAAGTTGAAAATATATTGAAGTTGCTTATGACACCTCAGGCTCTAGCACTAACCAATTTAAATATTTATCTAAGAATCCAGTTTTGCTTTGAATTAGTATAGTACTATAAATATTTTGAAAGTCAGGTGTTTTATAACAGTTTGATTATATTAAATATGAAAATAATACCGCTATACTGATTGCTTGAAAATATTTGTAACGAGTAAGTGTCTTGACATGGAAAAATATTGCTTCAAGCAAGAACTTCAACATGATCAAAGAATAAATATAAAATTTGTAACAAAAAAGCCACCCAACCTAATGCTTAGATAATTTCTAATGATAATGTTATTTTACTTGTCATGCTGACTTATATGCCTTAAACATTGAACTTTAAAATAGAATATCCTTATGTAGCGATAATTCCCTTAATTCTTCCTCAAAATTATTTAATCAAGCATCATTTTAAAGCATAATATGTTCCCCGCTATTGACGAAAAATAGACAAACAGCTTTAAATTCATGTTTTCATTACACAAATTGACTAAACAAACTTTTATATTATATTTCATATGGTTCCTAATGAAAGGCGCCATCTATTAAAGATCTGTTTAACTAACATGGCAGCGGTTATTTAAATGCTTTACATTCTATATACAAATGTATCTATCACGGTAATCAATCAAATTAAATCAACGTAATGCCTTTAAATCGTTATAAACTGTTGTCAAATCAAACAATGTAAATAAATAAACGTAATTTGCTTAGGCCTAATTAAATCAGGTAAGTAGGCTTAATCCTAACATACGAAATATTCGCTCGGGTCAGCTAGTTTAATATAATATTCAGAAGAACTAAAATATTTACTTATTTATAAACGTAGAAACAGATAAAATTTAAAGGAATAATAAAACGTAAACGGAAATGTATATTATTATTTTCTTTCAGTTGAAGAAAAAGAAAAAATCTCTTCTTACATGAACAACAGCTAACATATACGAGTAGTAAATTATTTTGTAATAAAATAGACTCTTGTTGAAAATATAGCTAATTTAAGGCCTACACAATGTGATTATGAAAGTTTGATATTTTTAGGCAACAAGAAGGAATATACAATTTTGGCATAATACATTATTAGTCACAATATTAGTTTTTTTTATATATTATTAAAACCATATATTGAGGGCATACAATTTTGAAGCACTTTCCTGGGGCGAAGGGGAAACACCAAAGTTGTGCATCTTTCACATGCCACACATGTCACGTAGGCCTATCATTGCACGTGCACTACGTTTTACAGGTTTATATTCCGCATTACATGTCAAAAAGCATGCGCACGATCCTATAATAATATTCTTATTACCTTCATCTGAACTAGAATATACTGGAATTATTATGTTGTTACTTCTTATGTATTTTACTGGATTTCTTGACTTATCTAGCTATTTTATTACTTGATGATACATAATCGAAAGTTACAAATAAATGCATACTAATAAGTTGATTGCCATACATTTGTGCATTCTAGCAAAACATAATATTTCGAATGTTTGTATGGAATGCATACTGTATTTTCCACTCAAGAATACTGCGTAGATTTTTCTTAAAGCGTTTTAATAATTTAATACCGTTAATACGAAGACGTATTTTCTATTTTAACATAATTTTCAAGAATTATAGACAACTACAAGTGATTGATTAAATGGTTTTAAAGTTGAAAAACATTTTGTCATCCATAAAAAACATCTTTCATCCTGTCACTCAAGGTGCAATCAAATTTAACTAAGTAGGTTTAGTGGGTAATATACAAAGCTATTATAACTTAGCTGTATAAAAGTAATGTATAGTTAAGTGTAATAATATAACGCCAAGCCCGTTATTTCACCAACAGCGGGTCCGTTTGTTATTAATTGCACCAGTCATCGAGTGTGTTCATATTTTATGTTAAAATAAAAATTACCTTACCACTTGTATGAAAGGTTGATTCGTAAAATAAGACAATTTTATTAAAGAAATTGTTATTAGCTTCAACGATTTGCCTAACAACACTATAAAATTCGCGTAATTTAATTTAGTTACAGTTATTCAAAGCTTGTTCAAGTTGAAACAAGTATGGCTCAAAACTCAGTATTTTATTTAATATCTTCCCCTTCTTATTCTTTGGTATATTCAGTTTTAAGCTGACATGCGTCATGTATGCTACATAACCAGGTTCAATAAAGCGATTGTACAATTTAGTAACAATGTATCTTTCAGGTGGTTAATTGTAAAATTTTATAATAAATTATCTTAGAAGGGTGTATTCAAAAGCATTTTAAGAAGTCATAAATAACACAGCACGCATATGACAAATTTAAGCTTTATGTCATTAACCATTTACATAGTTATACCAATATTTTAACTTCTAGTAAACTTTGTAATTAGAAGTATCCAATTTTTAAAATTTGATTTGTTATATGCCTTAATTGCATTGGTTTGGTATTCAAAAGAAATAAAAACTAATAATTATATTTGTATTTTTGAGTTTTTCCATGGGATGGTCAGACACTAAATAGAACCTAAAAATGTATTTGGATGTTAATGAATTAATTAATTTCTTCTAAAGTACTTTTAATGAAAACAGCTTCGTAGTCATATCTGTGTAGTTATAAATGTATCGAGCTTGACTCGTGAGAAATATTATTTCTAAAAGTAAAAATAAAAGTGAACACAATTCTCACAAAAATACGTTTATTAGCCAAACGCGTCTCAGCGACAAAGTCGTCATCTTCAGTGACACATAAGCTATAACTAATAAGACAAAGTGCTATGCTACATATTTACAGTAGGCCTATACCCTCACACAGAGTAGGGCGTGATCTTAGTTTACAAAAAACCAATAGAGTTGACAATAACAACACAATAGTACAAAGTAACCTATAGCCTTATGTCTAAAAACTAAGAGTAATAAATATGATTGGTTAATTTCTAGGATATTACGATGTATAAGATTGGATATTTTACGAGTAAATATGTAACTAGGTCTAAACTACAGGAAATAAGTATTAATATACGATATTCAAATGCAGAACTAAAATAACATACATTCTACTACGTGATAGTTTTTTCTGATTGTCTATTTTAGTTACATATTTACTCGTAAAATATGTAATCTTATATATCGTAATATCCTAGAAATTAACCAATCATATTTATTACTCTTAGTTTTTAGACATAAGGCTATAGGTTACTTTGTACCATTGTATTGTTATTGTCAACTCTGTTGGTTGTTTGTAAACTAAGACCACGCCCTACTCTGTGGGAGGATATAAATATGTAGCATATCACTTTGTCCACTTAGTATAGTTATAATTTAGTTGTAGCTCATGTGTCACTGAAGATGACGACTTTGTCTTTGAAACGCGTTTGGCTAATAAACGCATTTTTGTGAAAATTGTGTTTATTTTTACTTTTAGAAATATCTGTATAGGTTAGTAATTACGTTATTAATTAGCTGGTAGTTTTCCTTATGTTTTTACTAACACCACAGGACCCAAGGCAGCTTAATATTTGTCCTAGATGTTGTAATCATGCAGCAGATTACATATATGTTATTACACTTCCCACTTCCATAACTTCCCATCCAATATTATTAACCTTAACAGTAATTTCCTGACACGAAAGCTTTGAATGTATACCTAAGCATTTATGTATATAGCCGGTATTATCAGACTATTTAATAAAGTCCCTGATAAACCCCTTTTACTAAATAATTTAAAATAATAAGCTTAACTTAAATTTTAATTGAATCATAAATATAAAAAATATTTAAATTGTGGGAAACCTAGATCTTAATATGAAGATGTTTAGTAAAATAATAAATATGAATACACAATGTATGCCCTCTTCATCTATGAAAGAAGAATATAATATCAATAGAAAACAAACGCAAATATAGAAAAGAATATTTTAAAAATTAATAATGAGCCTTAAGTTAACGAAATGACTCTGCAATTCAGGAATTCAGTAGTTATTGTTTTTATTAGAAGTAATTTTAATCCACAATGCTAACAATGGTCGTTTTTTCTGGTAAATTTAAAGTTATTCAAAATCTAGTTTGGTTTCTAGTGTTAATTATTTACGTGTCACTTCAGTTAGAAAACATATTTTAAACATCAAACAATGGTTTCAACCTAATTTTAATTGTTTGTTTATGAGTATACTTGTGTTTTAAAATAATTTGCATTAGTCTTTTAATCAGTATTATAAATATACAATTATTTCATTGCGTCCAAAGAACTACAAACTACTGAATAAAATCAAATATTGTGTCTTACATTTCCTCTTTTATTAATAAACACTTGAAATGTGTTGTAAACCAGGCAAGACGGTCGTATGATCATTGCCATCTTAATGCGAGCAATATAAGTTGTTTTTGTTTATGTTTATGTTTAAAAATAAAAGCATTTTTTCATTTCATTTCATTTCATTTCATTTCACTTGAAATGTGTTGTAAATAAAATTAAAGATACCAGATATCTTGGCAGGACATACTCTGAATGAATGTAATACGACAAATTGCCTTTTTGGTATAGGGAAAGGTAAAATAGTAAAAGTATGAAAGATTCCCTTTCATTGGTGGAAGATAAAACAGCAAACATTGAAGATGTAAACAAACAAAAAACATCAGTTTTCATTAACATCTGCTACGGATATCCAAAATGTGTGACAGTTTCAAAAGCACCAGTTAGAGCCTGGTCCACTAAAATAGGAAGAAATAGCTTTTCACAATCCAACAGACTCTGTTTACTGCCATCGACTAATGAAGGTTTTCTGCAGAATGTAATACGAGCAGACCTTCAAACTATCATCTGGAAGAGTTCTTTGGGAACACCTCCTGCCTTAGATCTTGATCGCTTTAGCTACTACAAGAACCGTGTTTCCAAAGTACTTTTGACCATTGGTGTTGCAGATATGGTGTTCCCATTGGTGTTTGAGATTGGTGTTGCACTAGCCCCAAGTGAGATCTTGATAGTGAAACACCATCTCGTAAACACAAGCTTAACCTGCACAGCGTTTTGTGTTTGTGCACATAACGGCTGCTTAGATATAAATAACCAAGAAATTGATTTAGATTTCAATTAACAGACATAATTTGTCTTCATTTAATGAAATACTTGAAAATCTAACTGAACTATTGTACTTTATTTGTGAATATACCTTTTATGTGAACCTTCTAATTTTACATTTCGTTAATTTACTACACTTGTGTAAATGTATGTTTTTAAAATAATTAAATATTGTGTGCTGCAATATAAAATAAAAAATAATAAATTTTCGTTTGTTTTAGCGATTTTGTTATAAATTTAGTAAAACTGATCATCCAAGATGGCCGCCTTCACCATTACCGTTTTATACGTATAAAAACAACTACTTTGAGATCTTTTCGGTAAATTTCAACTAAAATTAGCTACAAGTATACAAGGAACTCATGTTTATGGCAAAATAATTAAACATTTTCACGGAACCTAAATATTTAATATAGGAATGGCCTCCATCTTGAATTCTGAGTGTTGCCCAAAGGTTCTGCATGGGTACCCGTAATTTTATGAATTTACATACCCTTCAGATGAAATACCAACAATTAAAAAAAACTTAATACTTAAAAGCAGGGTTTGAAGACAAATCTCTATTTAAACTTGAAATACAAATATAACTTGTATTTAATGGATTAATAAGTGTCTGTATTAATAGTTTATTCATAAACTAATTCAACATAAAATACCAAAACCATTATAAACTTTTTACATTCAATGATTAAAATGGAAAACGTGTTTAGCAGCATACAGGTACAGTTGTAAATTGCTAGTACATCATTCATTAACATATGAAAGACCTCTACGACGACTAGGAAATGCGTTAGTATGAAGTGAAATGCATCAGCAAGTTTATAGGAAGGACGCATGCGCTATCGTTTAACTCAAGTTCGAGTCACAAAGCGATCGTCAGTGACGAACGGCAGTTACCGCGTGTACGTTGCGCGTACTTGGTCATCCGTTTCATAAATTAATTGTGCTCTGTTTCGACGCAAATTTGCTACAAGAACAATATTTAATACGTCGCAGTTAATTTGTGAAATAATCATACATTTCGCATATATGATACACGTATTGATAACTCGTGTAAACTGGTAAGTTAACAAACATTATTTGAATGAATATATTTGAAACATATTATTTATAGAAACATTAAATACATGGTATATGCAAATAATATTAATTTGTAAATATATTGCTAAATAATTAAACAAATCAGAATACTTAAAGAAATAAAAGCACATGAATACACTAATAAAAAGTAACAAAATTTGTTTAAATTTGTTATGGTAGTATAATGATAATACTTGTTTAGTTCAATAATGTATTAAGAAATATATTATTTACCTAGGTGCAAATTTGTATAGAGCTTGTTCTGCAGTAATTTCATATCTGCATTCGTGAGAAGTCTATTTTATACATTCTTCTTTTTATAGTATGTGCGCATTGGAAGACGTGAGCTTTAATATTACCTCCACTTTCAAAACAAACTTTCAATTTATTGAACTTAAGTAAAGATTAAAATCATAAATAGGCCTAAACAGTACACAAGGGAGGATTAACAATGGCAGTAGAATGAAATGAAATTTACCTAAGGTGTTTACAAGTTGCATATTTTTAAGAAAGATTTATTTTCATATTAAAAAAAGAAGAAAATAATACTACAAATTATAATTATAAATTAAGATGAATTATATTTGTATTTTCTAAAACTTATGTAGTTTATATTTAAATTACAATAAATAAATACGTCTCATTTGTAAAGAATCAACAGGAGAATATTTGTTTAGAATCACAATACAGGAAATGTATAATATTGTTTTTATATAATCTATATAATTGTTTATTTTATGAAAACTGTAACTAACTGAGGATCTAAACGGTTTTATAAAATCTGTAATAAGCACAAAAATATAAAAATCAAATTGAACTGACTTTGTTTTTGATTTTATTGAGTAAAAAATTAGCCTAACGGTTTATCATTTAATTACCTGCTTTATTTCAGTGTTTAGTTATATACGAACCCCCATATGTTATTATTTTAAAGTAGTTTCTTTCCAATAAAATAATAAAGTGAACAAACTTTGAAATTATAATTAGTCTATTATCTGAAATTTATTAATCTCCATTTTGTATAAATAATATTTGATTATTAATATTTTAGTTTTAAAAAGCTTTATTGGAAATGTTAAGTGTCAAGAACTGCGCATAAATTTGTGTAGTTTGTTTTCTAACACATTAGAAATACATTGTGCAGTAAAGAAGTGTATTATATTTTATTATTAAATACCATTTTCAATGACTTCCCGAAAAGTTATTCTTGTTTTTAAGTGTCTCCACTTAAAAATACCTGAAACTTCACAAATATTACACATTTACAAAATTTAAAGCTGCGAAAATTTAACCCCTTTATACAGAGAACAACATGCCAACGCTAGTTTTTGTATAACCTAATATATTGAAAAGTAGTACAGTGTTGCCAACTTAATTTGTTACATCTAAAGTAATTAAATTAAATTTGGCAAGGTTCAAAGCTTGCTTTGGTAGCGGGATCAAATGTGGACAAATTACTAAAAAAAAACTTTGTGCCCAATTTTGCCAAATAAAACATGATAGATTCTTAAAAGTCAAAGGTAAATTTTCATGACGATACCTTTTTTGGTTTGTAAATTATTTTCTTTTATTGATTTATCCATGTACTTTTTATAGGAGTGGGAGTGATAAATTAATCTTAAGATATGGATTGATTCTTTGGGACATTACTTTGGGTGTAGATTCAGTATTTATATTACAGAAGGGAATAATTAGAATAATGACAAATTCCAGGTCATTAAGTTCTTGTAAAAATATTTTCAGAAGGCTAAAGATTCATACGCGATCTGGTCTGTATTTATATGAAATATTGACCTGGGTTCATAATATTAAAGATGAATTACCAGCAAAAACTAAATTTGAGCACAGTTCTGTTATAATACTGGAAATGTTAATAATTTTAAACTTCCTGAACATCATCTATCTTTATTTGAGAGAAGTTCTAAATATTTACAAGGTTTGAAATTGTACAATAGGTTACCTAGTGCTAACATGAATTTGAATATTAATCAGTTTAGAGTAAGAATAAAGGATAGTATTATTGACAGAGCATACTACTCAGTAAATTAATTTTTAGTAAGCCCAGTTAATTAAATAACAGTAAATTCTATGTTGTTGTCATGTTCTAACTTTGTTTGACAAGGCACCTGTTCTAATAGTTTCTTGGAAAAAAATGTAATGAATTATATGTGAATGTATTGTACGAATAAAGAATATCTATCTGTCTAAATATTATATATTTAATGGTGATATAAAACACAACAGCTGTTAGATCGTATCATGTTAATGTAAACAGTAACCTCAGAAAGTAGAGTAACAGATTGTATTACTTTATTATTAATTAATACAGGCCTACAAAATTCTCTTCTAAACATACTCACAAGTTATATTTTATAAACACAATTTTACATGTATTATATAGTTTACTATACTGCACAAGTAAGTTTTCAACAAGAGAATGGCAAACACGTTACAAATCAATCTTTGCAGACAATCAATATATTCTGCTTTGACACTTTCGACTTTCTAATCTACTTTAATTCCTGAACTTTATCTAAAAAAATAAATATTTCAAAAATAAACTGGAAAAAGCTCCTGAACATAGTGTTACGCTAGGATGAAATAAATACAAATTTTAATCACATTTTCAAAAAATTTGATCTGCTTTAACTTTTCTGTAAGCTATATGCGTACTTCTAATAATTTTTCAGAAAAAGCTAAAAAACTTTTGAAATAGATTCGGAAATAAATATGCGGTGAATGGGTTTTCAAGTAATATTTTCAGGATGATATTTAAAAATAAGCATAACAAAATTGGTTTGATATCCCTAATTTAAGCGACTTTAATAATATTCCACAAGGCAGAGAGTTGTTTTACTACACAAAAGAGGGGGAAGAACAGCAGAAATTATGGAAATGTAACTTTAATTCTGGGCGATAAGGGATATTTTAAAGATTGGCTTACAATGAGGAAACTAGAATAGATATTTAAGAGTAGGACTGAATTAAAGTATTTCAATTATAAAATGATGGTTCAAGGTGGACATTTTATAAGTTTATTACGTAATAATATAAAAGTAAAAAAGTTATTTTAGTTTCATAGCAGAATGTCAAATTTAGACTAATGAAAGTCTTGTTTTAACCTACAACTATTACACAAGCCCAAGTTTGAGGAATTGATTAATTTAAGGAATTGTTCAATTCTTTGTATATATGCAGAAAGCATGGAAATACAAACAGAAAAGTATGGAGTATAGAAGAGTATAATTTTATCCAACATCTATTTTTATATTATTTAATTGTGTGTATTTGTATGATTGCTATGTGTATTTGTAAGTGGTGTGTATGATTCAAATTTTAAAATTTTAGATATACCAAGCTTGAAGTTTGACAGAAATAAAGTCATTGTTTAAAATATGTTATAACTTAACCTTAGTGATAACCTTAGCATTCAAACTGTACACACGATCTCGAACTCTTTCATGATTTAGGGCTTGGATCTATTCGGGTTCTTGTACTATCTAGATCTGTGTCTAGAAATTCATGGAACCCACACTAAAAGATCCGGCGAGCTCATCGCTCAAACAGTTGGCCGACCCTAGTTTTGACGAATTCAGTGTTTTAACAGTTTCCGATACTTATTTAAAAAATTGACTAATTTGCAGCTGATCAACTCAAGCGTTTTGATGAAAAATCTAAAAAGGTAGAAAATTATACTTTTTTAAGTTACTTGTGCTTTTAAAAGTAAATAATAAAAAAGGTTTATACTCCTTGATCTTTTTTGAATCTATATGTTTAACTTGTATAAAAAACTTTTAGGTTGATATTTTTAAAATTTTCTAAACTGTAGCCGATTAAAGTTAGTTCGTGGGTCCGATACTCCTAAAACCGAGAAACTCATTGATAAGTCAAGTGGCTCTAGATCGGGTCATTTTCCAGATAACAAGCTGAGACTCAGCATAAATGTTTAAAATATATATTTTAACTCCTATGTCAAGTTTCAATTCAATATATTAAAATTCAGTCAATTTAGAATTATCCAACGCTTCATATATGAATGAGATTTCAACTTTTAGTGATTTCCCCTGCTGCAAAATACATATGACCGTTTTATTGAAAAATACTTTGTATTTTTTATTTTTATTTATCTTCATCCCAGCTCGAAATATTAAGGATAATCGAAACAAAAATGTTTTTCGATTTTTTCGGCTTTGGGAAATCGATGGACTGGTAAACTTTTTTTTGTTATTTTTTTGTTGTGTTAAGTATGTTTTATCTACATACTTTAACGTACTTATAAAAAAATCAGCCGTATTGCAAATTACTGGAAGTTGTAACCTACACCGAGTGGGCTATTATTAAATTTGTATTGAATGATGCTCAATAATGTCATTTGAAACGGGTTTTAAAATATTATATAAATCGTAATTTCACTTTCTGATTGGTTTTAATTAACAAGAAATTATGTCTTAGTTTTTTGATCAACTACGCTATAGTTATTAAATTTACAGTTATTCAATTTCATCATATTTTATATTAAAATGATGAACTATTATTGCTTTCTTACATTCGTCGCTGGGAATTCTAAACAATTGCCCTTTTTTAATTGGTTTAAAGATTACATAAAATATTAGCAGTTTTTGTGATCTGAATATATCATCAATGTCCAAAGTTAAATCTAATAGAAACAAAAACATACAAGAAGACATAAAACTAACTATGTTTTAAGGTTGTTTATTTATTTTTGCATAGAAAATAATTTCTTCAAGTTTACTACATGTCTGGAATAAATTACAAGACGACATTGTTAGTTCTGAAACTGTTTTTGTAATAGAAAAGAAAAAACCTCAATTTCTCATTGTTAAGTAAACTCTATTATCTTGTTTCAATTCGTGTACCGTATTTAATATTTTTTTTTTATTTTCGGAATTGAATTGTACTATAGCATTTTTTAAATATTGCATATTACAGTTAACTTGTAGTACTCAATGTTATTGTAGTACTCAGCATATACTACACTACGCCATGTTTCTTATAAGTGTTTCTGACAACAAGACAAGTAGTACAAATAAAATAATTCACTGATTTTATGTGACTAGAAATTAGGATCAAAAGAGGTTAAGTTTAAAAAGATAAATCTGTGTTTCTTAATATATATTTCACAAGTAAACAACAACGGTTTTAAAAGAAAAGAGTTAAACCATTGAATTAATGTTTAATATATTCTTCTCCCTTTACTCATATAACAGGGTGGCTATATCTTTGCTCCACCACCAGAGGCATCCACCCCAATTTAAATCTAAAATGTTTATTCTTTTTAAATTGATCTCTAATAGTTTTATTCCACAAAATCTCATATTTCAGAATTCCTTTGCAACTACAAAAAAAAAACCGTCTGAAAAAAATAAATTTTTGAGTAAGTTAAACATCGTATTTTAAATTAGTATTTTGTACATAATTTTAACAAAATTAAGGAATTACTATCATTAATACAATTATGATTTACAACTACAAAAATATTTTCTCTGCATACATTTTGTTGACTGTGGAAAAGCATAAATAATAATGTTCTAAAATAAATAAATAGTCGCAAAATTCGGTTTAAAATATATTTTATTCCCCACTTGGCAAAATAATAAAACTATTTGTCAGATTAAACTCTAAAGATGTTTTATGTTTTGCCTTAAAATTTCCCAAATTTAATCTAAATATTTGATATTTTTACCTACGTGTATAATCATATATACTGCAAATATTTTTTCATACAGGTTATAGTTGTAATATTAAAAACAGGCAAAGTTGGAAATACACGTTTAATTTAAACTTTGGAATCCACGTAACTAAAAAATAAAGTACTTTTATAAAGAATAGGCCATAAGAATTTTTATTTCTGCATCCTTTAGCTATACAATGTATTATATAATTCTTTCATTTATGTTTAAGATCATAATACATTAGAACTTTTCCGAATTTCATTTTGAAATGTAATTTAAACTGATGTACAAGAGCTCTTCAGTGTATAATACTTTTCAGTGCTACACATTTTTAAAGCTATATGCATGTATATTTAAAAAAATTTGTATAAAATTCTTACTAAAAATAAAAATAGACTTATTATAGATCATTATAATCAGAAAAGCATATATTTTTTATGTAATCTTAATATAATTGTCTTAAATTTAATCCTAGATTGTCACAGCTGTTTTGCACATTTAAAAAATTGAAAATAAATTTTTCATATAACCACCCACTAAAAATAATTTAAAAATGTCACTATAAATTCCAAGATATACTAAAGTTGCAAAATTTCAAGCTCAACAAAAAAATGTAAAATTGTAACACTACTCTTTCAAACAAATTATTGTGGTGCATTACAAATAACACGTCTGGCATTTAGCACAGATACAGCGTGTGCACTAAAACAGTTTACTTTACAATGCTACCAAGATTACATTTTTAAAAGTACAGTATCGATTTTAAACTTTATACTATACTGCAGTAATCGATTGCTGATAAAACCTATACGAAACTCTCAGATTGAATGAACAATTAAGACTTGAGACCATTTTTAAAAATCTCTGTAGAAAAGTAGCAAATGCGACTTTATAGCACTACAGACCGATTTATAATGGCAGAAATTGCGAGTTTATAGCTTAGGACGTTTTAATAACTAAAACATTAAAATGTGTAAACCTTATTTTTTTATCAGCATTGAAACCGGATTTTTTGTTTTAAAATGTAGTTTAAACTGATGTCT
>JAGFPH010001863.1:111382-126504 GCA_018207615.1 Philaenus spumarius
TTTTTTTTATCAGCATTGAAACCGGATTTTTTGTTTTAAAATGTAGTTTAAACTGATGTCTTAGAAACTAAAACACTTAAATGTGTAAAGCTTTTTTTTATCAGTATTGAATCCGGATTTTTTGTTTTAAAATGTAGTTTAAACTGATGTTTTAGAAACTAAAACACTTTAATGTGTAAAGCTTATTTTTGTATCAGTATTGAAACCGGATTTTTTGTTTTAAAATGAAGTTTAAACTGATGTCTTAGAAACTAAAACACTTACATGTGTAAACCTTTTTTCTTATAAATATTGAAACAGGATTTTTGTAACTAATTTTACCTTTTATCCGTCGTTTATACTTCGTTCAGAGTATGTTTATGATGCGTTTCAAAACATATGTTTTATCATAAGTTATTAAAACATTAAATTTTCACATTACATAAAACACAAAAAAATTTAATTCACAACACAAAACACACAACTGGGACATGTAATTTGGGTAGAGTCTAATTTGTTTCGCGGCCTAACGCAAACAAAGCGGACGTCTACCTGAATTACATTGTGTGATTTGTGTTGTGAGTTAAATATTTTTGTGTTATATGTAATGTGGGCATTTAAATGTTTTAATATCTGATGATGAAACATATGTTTCGAAACGCGTCATAAACATACGCTGAACAAAGTCACACGACGGGTGAAAGGTAAAATTAGATATATCTGTTTGAGACTTGGATACTTACACAATGAGGATTTTATGTTTTAAAATGTAATTTAAATTGATGTCTTGATAACTAAAACACTTCAATGAGCGGACCTTATTTTTTTGTCCTCAATATTGAAAGTTGAATTTCAGTGTAATTCAACTCAAAGAAAATACAAAGTTTTAATTAATAAATTTTATTTAAATGTAATGTAAATAAAAATAACTGTAACTTTAGGTAATGCAGGCTTATTAAAGCTCTAAAATAAGTCTGGTTTTATTCTTTCCTAAAATTTGCAAATATAAAGCCAACGTACTTAGCTCTCCCAACCGTATTACTCTTGTGTTAAGGTTCGTTTGTCACAGACACAGAACAAATGTTCAGTGCAACCAAACTCTGTCTCCGTCCAGTTGTTCTACTGAGGAAATTCATCCATT
Organism: Philaenus spumarius; assembly: GCA_018207615.1. Classification (NCBI taxonomy): domain Eukaryota; kingdom Metazoa; phylum Arthropoda; class Insecta; order Hemiptera; family Aphrophoridae; genus Philaenus; species Philaenus spumarius. The sequence continues at coordinate 112,503 of JAGFPH010001863.1, forward strand.
AGATTATATATTATACTAGGCGACCTAGATGTCTAAAAACTTTAAAGGACTTGAAACGAATCAGTAAATTCAGAATACCATTACATAAAGCAGTATACATTATTTAAATTACTCTAAGCAGGTTACATTTGTGTATATAACTGTTTATGATGATAAGTATTAAAAAATGTTTTTCATATAATTATTTATCTTGTCACATCACAAAAATAGTGTACTAAATATATTACATCTACATACATTTAGAATACAAATACATACATCTGGAAAAAGCTTAAAAAATTCGTCAAATAAATCGAAGTTTTTCAAACCCTTTTTTTTTTAAATAAGTAAAATAAGAAGTAAAACGACATACACACAAACATAAAAATAGTAAAATTTAGAAGTGACAACTGCACAATCTAAAGAAATAATAATACAATAACAAAGTTTGAAGTGGCTAACCGTTTATGTACGTTACAACACAATTTAACTTTAATTTATGAAATATACCAACCCAATCCAAGTGATAAAGCTACTTGCATAAACAATTTTAATAAAATAATTTTAAAATTATATAGGCCTACATTCATAATTTACTTTTTGTGTGTGAGTACTACAACCCAAAGTACTACCTGGCTTTTACAAACATGTGTGCATACTACACCTAGTCCTCCCTTAAGAGGATGCATGACCTCCTCAAATATTCTTCCCCTTATCCATTTACTCCATGCCCCTTTCTCCCTCTCAAACTTATCCTCCAATAATGTCTGCCCTCATCCATACATCGTTCGTGTCATCTAATATTTCACACAGCTTTTGGTTCTTCCTTAGTCGCTTTGCACCATTTTCTACATAACATTTTCTCAAAAGTTTCCTTTCAAACCTAATAATATTAATTCTAAGTGTTAATATAATTATTATAACATAACACTTTTATATTAAATAAAGAAATTAAAAAACCCCAAATAACAAAACGGTTATAAAATTTAGTAACAATATTCAACCTATATGCTTGAAACAAAAATACATCCATATCATGCAATATTTAAAATAGACGACCACATATTAATATGTCATAAATAATAACTGTTTTAATATTTAGTACTAGCTGGCCCAACCCGGCTTTGCACGGATAGACAAATCAAAGTTAAATGTATATGAACAAAACATTTATTATATCAATACATAATATATCACACTATGTATTTCTTATGGGGATTTTTAGTAACTTTGACCTCCTAAACCCACTCTAAAATTTCGAATTTTTTGAAAACCTTTCTTAGAGAGCACCTATGGCCGTAGAGTAAGGTACATAGCAAAAATTTCGTTCCAATCCGTTCAGTGGTTTTGGAGAAATTGTGATTTAGTAACTTTGACCCCCAAACCCCACCTAAGATTTCGAATTTTTTAAAACCCTTTCTTATTGAGCCCCTATGGCCCTAGAGGAAGCTACATACCAAATTTCGTTCCAATCCGTTATGTAGTTTTTGAGAAATCGTGATCAGTGAGTCAGTGTTGTGGATTTTATATGCTACTTGAAATGTAATGAAAATTTAAAATATTAGTAAAATTTTGCTTTATAAGTAACAAAGTTTATAGCTCTTCATTTCGACCTTAATTTTTACATTTCAAAACAAAATATTAATTTTATTCGGCTCCGCTGTTATAATTTTCTTCGAAATAACAATATTGTTTAAATACATAAAATATTAAACCATCAATAAAAATTCATCCAAAATAATAATACAAAGTCTTTATATCCAGTTAGAAAATAATAAGTAAATTATGATAATATGAATAAATATTAAAATAATGAAAATTACATACTTTTATTTACATATTTTGAAAGAAAATGAATATGTGCTATACTAAAAAATACTATATTAACACATTTATACTCTCAAATAAACTCTAGAATATCTTTAAAAAACTACCGAAAAAATATGAAAAACGGTGCAAATCATATTTGAAGTGAACGAGTTTTCTCTGCTTTTCATATTTACAAAGCTTACAAACAGACGACACAGTGAATGATTTATTAAATCACCTAGTTTAAATTTGAGCATACTCAATAATAAAGTTCCTCTATATGTTAGTAGAATTATTCAAAATAATAAATTAACTTACTAAGTTATTGCTTTTACATACAGTATGGAAGTAATTAACAAATAGTCAATATTACTCTATACAGTGTTAACACGGAGAACATATCGTATTTACACATTCATTGACATCTAATTGGTTTCCATTACTACCATTAAACATACAATACATTGGTAAACACAAAACAATGTAAATCTGTTAATTGCAACATTGATTGTAGTTTGATCGCTTTAATTAGGAATGAATGCTAATATAAATGATTAAATTTGATTTAACTAACTGGTAACTAATGTTATTTTTCCTGTCTAACTAACTACGACTGTGTGCTAAAAATCATTTTCAATCAAACCAATCATTTCGACCTACATTTACTATAAACATGTAATATCTTTGTAGATAGTGTTAGAGAGAAAATTACGTGCATTATTTTGCCTATATTTTAAAAATATTTTTGTATGATCCTAAAATTTTAAATTCGCAATCTATGCGTTTCTTCTTGCTACATTAATTTTAAAATGTATTTTTCATTCCCCCAATTGTTTAATTTATTAACACTATATTACATTTAAAGTGTATTTATTTTATATTTATAATAAATTATTATTATTTTTGACCTGGAATGGATGACCTCAATTCAATCTTTTTCAAGGAAAATGTCCCTTTCACAAAGTAATGCGATTGAACCATTTCAATGCTCAGGTTAATATCAAAGCCAGTCTATTCAGTTTTCAAAGTCCATATAGGAACGTTTCAAGGAAATAAGACTTGCATTATAGTTGAATGCGAGTCCCAAGATGGTGTTATATCATATGAAAGCTGTTGACACGGTCAATATGTTTGGATTAAATTGTAGCTTATCTCTTCAATGCAAGTACGATGTTTATGAACAGTTTTATAAAATGTTTTTACTGGCAGCTTGACACTTTAAATAAAATTATAAGTGATTGTTTTGCCCTATGTCTTACTAAATAGAAAAACGAAGTTGGTGTGAACAATTCAACATTTATATTATATAAGGGAATAATCCTCTGATTAACCACACCCATAGTAAGGCTATATTTTACAGTTTATTACTAATACTAACTCACTAACTCGCTGAAGCGGCAAGCCCAGGTGTGTAGTCCCAATTATGTACATTTAACATCTAAGCTTTATTCAAAATCATTAGCCTAGTATTCATTAGAGTTTAGTATTAGTTTTGTATATTATGTTGAATCTGCAATTTTGACATTACTATACAGATTCCAATTAATTACCAATAAATAATATTTTCAACAGCTTAAACAAATTTCTAACTTTTTTCGAAATATAAACACGCTGAAACTAAACTACAATTCCCAGCATCCACAATAGGTATACAATCAAAATATTTGTAAAGTATGAGGGTAAATTAAATTAAAATTAACTAAAATAAAACACTAAAAGAAGAAGAAGAAAAAACATTCAAGAAATAACATTTAAATACACATTCAAAATTTAACTTAGGAATTGCTCTAAAAATCTGAAGAAAATTTAGCTATTTTATTATTTTGTTATAACATTTAAAATCTGTGATAATTGCTTTAGAAATTACAAAAATGTTTGACAGTAAATTAACTGAATATAGTGGCTTTCAAAATGCTAATATAGCTTTGTTTTTTTAAAGAGATTGTACCTCTAATTTATTGTAATATAAAAGAAATTTGTGGTTCTTTCTCAAACGAAGACCTTCATTTTTAAGAATAGCCTACACGTCGTATTTGTCAAACTTATAGATCACCATATTTTGTATTAAAAAACAATAGAAAAGTAGTTCAAATTTCAATGTATATAAATTTGAATTTTCTTTTAAAACAGAGGTAAAATTGTTAAAAACAGAACTGATGTAAGAGCTCCTTTTTTGTTTTACGCCTGACTCAATTTCCGCCTAATACTTATCTGGATACATTTTACATTATTTTACTTAGAACTGCATACAAATTGGACTAATTTTACTGTAAAAAATTAAACTGATATATTTTCATCTGAAGTATAAATAATACTCTTAAAGTTTTTATTACCAGCCACCACCTATTAAATATAGCAACAAAAGTTCTACTAAGTCAATGGAATCTAATTGTTTTTGTAAACATTCTTGACTACAAGAAATAATTATTTAGAATTATTATATAAACTATATCTGCTAGGATCCATACAATCAGTTTGAGTACATATTTTTTGTCAATCCTAGCTTAACCCTTTTATTTCAGTTCGTCGACGCGTTTCGGAGTTCCTCCATTCTCGAGACCTACTGCAGTACTCAAAGTAATTATTTGAAATAATGAATAATAATGATGAAATAATTATTTGTTAACAATTAATATTAATAACCAGTAGTAAAATCATAAAAAATGCATACATATTGATTTAGTTAAATTAATGTAAAACTTAAGAACTGAGACCCATCAACTTCTTTAATCTCTGCTAGCTAATAAACTATTATTGTAACTTTCGAATCTTTTCCAATACCTCACCTTTAGCTTAACCATGAAAATAATTATATAAATGACTCAAATATTGTTAGTTTTATTCTTAATTTCAAATATTTAAATATTACATTTTCATAAATATTTATTAAATTTGTAAAATACAAGAGGCTTTCAATATCCTAATGACTAACCATTGATTTATTTTGATTTCAGACAGCTGCTCAAAGAACTGTAGTAAGAGTATGTTTGGAGCTGGAAAGTCGGAAATGAAAGGCGCCTGTGAGGAACTGACTTAAAGAATTGAAATGACAATCGAAAGAATATATCGACGGTTGTTGCACGTTGTTTTATCGTTGTTCGTCCTCCTTTCTCCGCAAGGTAATATTTACAATTTTAATTTAATTACGTTAATATATTATTATAAATAATGTTATTACGATAAGCATTGCATTCCCTGTTGAATTCACAATATTAAATGCATCAGGAATACAGTGATCCTCCTATACATATCTTTTATATAAGTTTACAAGTGCATACATCGTGTCACTGTTTCGTATCTATATGATCAATACAAGTAAAACTATATAAAGTAAACATTTTGCAGTAATTTTTAAATCTGTATTTTAGATTTAGGTTTGTCCCAAATTTCAAATATATACAGGGTGTTTCACGTTAACCCTGTCAAACTTCAGGAAATGGTTTCTTGTATCAAGGGAAGAAAAAAATGTTATATAAACATAGGTCCCAAACCCATTTTTTCGTACTTATAGCTGAAAATTGTTTTTTTCCAGATTTCCATGTAGTTCTAGTGTTTTTTTACCTCTAGAGAAAAATTGAGTAGAGATATTGTGTTAAAACTTATACTGGTAGTTGGAGCAGAAAATTCTGCAGACATACCATTGTTTTTTAATCAGAAAATAACAATAATTATTCGGTGGTTACCTTCCAAATTGTAAAATTTATTAAAAAAATTAAAGCTTAAAAAATGTTTTTTTTTTTATTTCACAAGCTTTTATGTGAAAACTGCTTGACAACTTGGGCTAAAATCTTACCAAAAGTTGTCAAATTTTATGTAGAATAAGATTATACCACTATGCAGATTTTGTTTAAATGCATTTTCTTCATATTTTATATTATAAAAACTAACACTGAATGATATTGGATGTTTAAAAACAAGCTTATTTAAAAAGGAAAAATTTTAGAGTACAATCTCTAAAATTTTATTTGTATTTTGTGTTACAATACTTAACAAAATCATAAAAATCCGGCTAAACTGCTTATAAAACTAAGGAAGTTGTGGTATAATCTTATTCTACATAAAATTTGACAACTTTTGGTAAGATTGCAGCCCAAGTTGTCAATTATTTTTCACATAAAAGCTTGTGAAATAAAAAAACATTTTTTAAGCTTTAATTTTTTTAATAAATTTTACAATTTGGAAGGTAACCACCGAATAATTATTGTTATTTTCTGATTAAAAAACAATGGTATGTCTGCAGAATTTTCTGCTCCAACTACCAGTATAAGTTTTAACACAATATCTCTACTCAATTTTTGTCTAGAGGTAATAAAACACTAGAACTACATGGAAATCTGGAAAAAATTAATTTTCAGCTATAAGTACGAAAAAATGGGTTTGGGACCTATGTTTATATAACATTTTTTTCTTCCCTTGATACAAGGAACCATTTCCTGAAGTTTTTCAGGGTTCCCGTGAAACACCCTGTATATTGTAGAGATATCGCATTTTTGTAACAAGGTTTTGTTCAAAATTTGAAAGTTGTTACATTTTTATTAACCAGAAAATGAATTAAACTTGGTAAACTAATTAATTGATGTTTAGCTATTGTTAAATAAAACAACATATTAAGTGTGTTTATTACTTTTAGAAGTTTTAAAACTAATGTTCGTCAACACTAAGTACTAAGTTTTACTAAGTTCATCACTAAGTTTTAAGTACTAATAACAACGAGGCCAATTAGTTATAAATCAAATATAAGCAAGCATCTTTATAAAATGAACAAATAATTCATACGCTCCATTCACTTTTAATACACTTCATACGTTTTAGTACATGGTTGTAAATACGCTCAATTGGCTTATTATTTGTAATAAATTAGCTAAATTATTTGACAAGCGCTTTATGCGACAATACTTTCTACTCATTTGAAAAAGCAAGAGCTCAAAATCAACATTTTTGTTTTGTTTTTTAGTTGAACAGTTAATTGCTTTGAGGTTATTACAAATAATATGATGGTTTTTCTTGCAATTTAAAAACTTATAAATGTCATAATACACTTAACTAAACGACTTGTAATTAATTTACTAAGAAAGTAGTTTAGTTCTAAAATGCTGCAACTTTTATAACCCGCCGTGTTTTGTTTTTTGCTTGCTATATTTGTTTCAGAGTATATTTCAAAGTTTTTATATTTACAACATGTTAAATAAAAATAGCGCAATTAGTAGGACACGCTTTACATTAATTCAAATTATGTATCTACTTTTTCCCGTAGCATCCTGTAGAAGACGGCATTCTTTCGACTCCTTAAATGTCTAAAAGAAGTTATTAATAAAATCATCTCTGTGTAAGATTATAATTAATTTAGTTACATCCACCCCTGCCGTGACTCAACAATTTATAAAAATGTACACATTTTTATTTAATACGTTAATGCAAATGTTAATATAAATGTTTTTTAGTATAATTTATTTTACCAACCAATCCCTCTATAGATTCATCAGCTTAAATACATAACAAATTACATTCGCTTTTGCTTCTATGTTACTCAGATACTATTTATGCTTATAACGAACCACAGAAATATGTTTGATTACATTTTCTTGTTTTAGGATGCGATTGCCTCAAACTAATCAGGGTCCGTGTCCCCCCTTACAAACTTCGGGGGGACGCTGCTGTATTAGAGTGTTTATATGAACTTGAAGGGGAGTCTCTCTATGCTGTCAAATGGTACAAAGAAAATGAAGAATTTTACAGATTTGTTCCCAGAGTCAACCCTCCTTTAATTTCGTACAAAGTGGAAGGTATAAAGGTTGATGTAAGTATATGTAAAGTTTGCCTGAGATATATGTTGTACAATAATTTAGCATCACAAACGGAGATTATTTCTTCCTAGTAACTAAAATGTTGAATGGTTTACAACAGTTAAAGTATTTTAAAATAAAATTTCTTTACGTGCCAACCGTAAATAATTATTTGTAAGTACCGTTCCAGTACTTATTTAAATAAAATATACTCTAAAAGACACAAAGCAGGCGAAGAGGACTATTGATTTTCGGTCCAAATGAAATCGAACAGTTCTCTAATTTAATCTAGCTAAGATGTCATTAATTTAATGTCAATAATCTAGCTAAGAAAGTTCTTGGCCTAACCAAGGGTGTAGAATTAACATAGGCAGAGATATTAGGAATCACACGAAAATTCTTAAAGCTGAGGTGTCTAGAGCGTAAAATCCGCTTTATTATTTTTTACTGTTAATAAAATGAATGAAGTTGTACAAAATATTACTTTTTGCTAGGCACTTAACACTATTTAAATAACAAAACACTCATTCACACATTAAATAGAGTCACTAAACCTAGATTTTTAACTTATAAAAAATGTCTCAAACAATTTATTTAGAAAAAATAGGGGACTACATATTTTAGTTTTAGTCTGCACTAAGAGATATTCAAATATTTTTGTTAGTTTATGAGCTGTTTTTTAATTCCTTGTTAGAAGGTTCAACAACTTAAACAGTTTATGTTTTATATTTAGAGTGAAGAAAATGTATCAAAGTTGCAAACATCAATAACAAATAGATAAATTATTGCTCTCAGTTTACTTCACAATTTTGGGAAAACATCTTTAAGGCTCTACAGGGATAGAAAATACAAGTTGAAAGGCGTAGCCCCTAGGCCCTCGGCATGCACGCATTTCATGTTATATTTATAATTTGAATTGTTGTCATTAAGAATAAAATTATTACCATACACAATAATAATTATAAAACTGTCGAAAGAAATAAGTTATTGTTATTGTGTTTATCACAGCACAAGGAATCAGGAAACACAACAGTTACATTGCGTTCAGTGACACTAAAGACTACGGGAAATTACAGATGCGAGGTTTCTGCCGAGGCACCATCATTTGCTTCAGTTCAAAGTGAAGGTCGAATGGAGGTTGTATGTAAGTAATTTTATAAACTATTACTGCACAACTACTACATAAACCTACTTTTGTTGTCCCAAAGCACACAATAGAATTATTTATTATTGAACTGGACATAGCTAATATTGTGATCGTGATTAATGTAACCTAATTAATTAACCTAATGTAACCTAATTCGTCGTTTTGACAACCTACTGTTTATTCAGCTGATTTGTTACTATTTAAAAGTTACTATCGTCCACTAAATTGTTTTGAAATTATTGGACATTCACGATTTGAAACAATCTACATTTAAAAAGTAGTATGTAGTATGTAGTACTTAATCCGCGGAAGTAAAGTATGACATTTAGCAAACAAACTTTAGCTTCTATAACAGAGTCATGTTTACAGTTACAATGCAGACAAATCTGAGAAACATTTATTTATACAGTAATGCAATTCCTTCTAATAAGTTGAGTAAGAAATTTGTGAAAAAATCTTTCAAAGGTGAAATATCTTAACCTATAATCGTTTGAAAGAAGTGATCAGCATATTTTGATCACTTCAGTTGTACAATTTATGCAAAGGAAATTGGTGATTTATATTATAATCAATGTAACAGCGTGTATTTAAATTATCATATTTTTGTAGATTTACCCAGCGCTGGTCCACACATAATTGGAGAAAGGAAGGAATATACTATTGGCGATGAAATAAACCTTAACTGTACATCTGCTAAATCATATCCTGCATCTGTGCTACATTGGTACATCAATGACCAACAGGTTATTGTTATTATATTTAGTTTATCGTTAGTTAATTTAATGGCTAAACATATATGTAGAGAGTAAGGTCATTTGAAATTACATTAGAAACTAAAAATTAGAAATTATACTAAGTTTGCAATAAACTTGATGGTCTGTATGTCATTTGAGCAGGTTTGTCATATTATTTCAAAATTGTTTCAGTTCGCTAAAATTACTCTCGTTGGTTGGTAATGGAAGCTTCGAAATGCAATTGCTAAAGTAATTCATTATTGTTTGTGCAGCTGGTTATTCATAGTGTTACGACGTAAGTATACAAAATAGAGAGAGCATACAATTACGATGAACGCCTTTAAAGTTTACAGTTGAGAGACATTTCCTGATTTGCTACACGAGAACATTTACGTAAATTAAATTTTGAATTTGAACGTTATGGTGTAGTTAAGAGTCAACAATTGTGAGACCTCACAATTCATTTACAGAAGGAAACAAACAAATTGCAGTAAATACGTCAGCAATAAGGCATGATAAATTAACTAAAAAAACATTCACGAATAAATTTCCTTTATGGTATAATTTATTGAATAGCTAGTTCCTATTCAGGATCACAAATAATTAATAATTCAGATTAATAATTTGTTTGCAACTAAACAAACAGTAGACTATGCATTTGAAAAACGTATACAAAATAATTATTTGCTGAAGGTTTTCATATCAGACTACAAAGGCAGAGTTGTTGTAGACACATTTTATATTTTCGATAGTTTTCTTTTAAGTAATTAAACTGACTTATGAGACACCCTGAATATTGATATTTTAAGTGTATTGTATTATAAACACCAGTTGCTTACGAACAGATTATATCTTAAACCATTTCTAAAATATTAAGAAAATCACATACAAAAATATATAAAAAAATATACAAAAAAAATCAAAAAATATTTCAAGAAATATATCAAGAAATATTTGTAAAAATCACATACAAACAGGCAGACAGAAAATAGATCGAGATCGGACAAATGTTATACTGTATTATTTTTGCTTGTTTTAAGCTGACAAATACTCCCGTATCGTTTCGGACAGTCGAAGCTGTATATAAAACTTGCTGTTGTATTTTGTACTTATAAGGTGTAACACAATGCTCTAATCATTTAAATAATGTTGTATTGTTGTATTATTTAAATTTATAAAGTTGCACGAGAGATAGTCTCACGTTATTAACTATGTATAGTTAATAGTTAGTTATTCTGAAAGCGTAACTTACAATATCTTCCCTAAGGTTTCTAGCCAAGATCATCTGTATCCACATCCTAAGATAATACACCCTCATGGACTTATCACAACATCCCTGGGGTTAAGGATTCCTGTATCGTCTAAGCTATTCCTGGAGGGCAATATGAAGATACGCTGTACAGCTAATGTCTCACCTGTATTGTGGCAAGGAGATAGGGAGAGTATTGTTGAGCGGCCTTTAGTTGACAAAAGAGAAGCCATGTTATTAGGTTAGTTAGGTTACATATTATGTTTATCCATTATTTATTTTAGTATGCACATTGTAATGCATAATTTGATATCTTAGACATCAAAGACATTTAAAATGATATTAAAAGTCGATCAAATAAAATTACTTTACTTATTTAAAAAATAAAACATATAAACAACTTAATTCCATTTAATATATCTATCGCTTTGAAACTATGGAATCTCACTAAAAAATTTGTTTATAACGTATGTCTATTTGTGTATATTACTTTTATAATCCTCAATTTTAAGTGTACTAGGCCTACCATAATTTTACTCAATTTCGTCTAATAACTAGTCGTACTTCTTATGTGAATTAGGATTTTATTTTAATATTCACTCATTTTATTATTCTCTTGATTTATTTAGTTCTTTGTTGTATATACTTATAACAATGGCTAACCCTCGTTAGTATCATTATTGTTGACATTATATTTTGTTTGATTCTGGTTAATAAAATAGGCCTACTAATAAAATTGGCATTATTAGTTTTAATTTAGTTTTCATTACAAATAACAATGCATATATTTGCATGAATAATATTTATTTTTCTTATTTTTACATTGTATATTGTTTTTATCAACTGGTACATACTTTATTACTGGATCGATCCTACTCCATAATAATTTAATATTTGATGTACATTTGTGTAGCAATTGACCCTCTGTATATCATATACAGGGTGTGAACAAAACTATCCAGGTCTTTCGGATATGATTCCTCATACAAAAAGGAAGAAAAAACTTAATTGAAACATAGTCCCGAAAACGCTTCGTTTTCCAGATAACCACCATTTCGTTTTTTGTACAAAATAATTCATATCTGTAGAACTGTTTGACTGATTGAGTTCAAACTTGGCATGCAGTTTAACCTAACAATGATGTATCTCAAGAAAAATAAGTGATTAAATCCAATCATGCTTTTCAAAATGGCGGCTGTTTGAAAATTTTAAACCTAAATTACTCTAAATTTAAAACTTTTAAATCGTACAGTTTAACAAAAAATGTTAAGACACCTATTTTGTAGCCCTTTTGATTTCATATCGGATGGTGTAATTGTCGAAACAATCGTATGAAGGATAATAGTTAAGTTATGTGTAATAATTGGTTTGTTAAACCCTGTATCCTATACTAACACAGTAAAATTTAGGTAGCTTTAGCTTACCTATTATACTTCATCTGATTGTTTTGACAGTTACATTATCCGATAGTAAATCAAAAGGGCTACAAAAAAGGTATCTTGACATTCTTTGTTAAAATGTACGGTTTTTGAGTAATTTAGGTTTGACATTTTCAAACAGCCGCTATTTTGAAACGAAAGATTGGATTTAATCGTTTATTTTCTGGAGATATATCGTTGTTAGGTTAAACTTCATGCCAAGTTTGAGCTCAATTAGTCAAACCATTCTCTAGATATGAATTACTTTGTACAAAAAACAAAGTAGCGGATACCTAGAAAACGATAACTTAACGGATTGGAAAACGTTTTCGGGCCTATGTTTATATGCACTTTTTTCTTCCTTTTTGTATTGAGGAATCATATCCCAAAGTCCTGAAAGGTTTTTTTACACCCTGTATAGTTTTAAGCAATACAGTTTGTATGTGATACCTACCAAGCAACTATATAAAATAGATAGATTATATATTACTATATAAAAGCAATAGCTCTTTCTTAGGTATTAAACTTAAGTTAAGTTTTCATATTATTTAAAAATGCTAGTGACATACTTTTAAAATAAACTGAACACATTATGTACACCAATACCTTAATTGTTTTATATGTTTTCCAGTCAAAGGATCAGCTTCAGAATTTCACTCCACAACGAGTCTACAAGTAACGCTGCCTCTATTTATTTATTTCATTCTGTTGTCATAGAGATACAAAATAAAGGCGTTGTAAGGCTAAAGTGGAAAACACATGCAAGTAGTCTTTAATAAAATATTATAAGACACAAATAAGCCAAAAGTGAAACGAAAAGCATTAATTACTTTTGAGGAAGCAACGAAGTTTTCATGACATGTACATATGTAAAATTTGCACTTTCTGAAAGATATACTATATATTTTAAATTACTGTAATGTGAATTTGATGTCAAATACATTTTATTATTATATTTCAATATATTTTTATTTATTTGCACAAAATACTTCCTAGCCTTGATTATTATTTGCTTATATCATTGGCTGTTGTATAATGAAATTGTCTTACTGTTCAATGTACATGGATAATAACATGTATAATCCAATGAGTTATCTTAAGACTAGAAAGATTTTAAATGTCCGATTCAAAATATGTTACGAGTACATGCTTATTAGAACTTTGGCCAAATATAATGGAAGAAAACGTTCTGGTTTGTCCAGATTTGTATACTTTTAGTAATCAATAATGTTAAAAAATGATCAGAAATATTTATTAGAACTCTTATGTAGGGATCGAGTCGACTAATTTATAAATCCTGTACATCAATGCTATCCAGCAACAAACGAGTCAAATAAAGTACCAAATAATAAACTTGATACCGAAACCATAAGGTTCAATGTTCCTGTAGGGTCAACAGTCGCAGCGACTGATTTATAGAAATCAGCAAGTTCAAGAGGATCAAAATAGTCCAGATTTTAAAGTTTTAAACTACTTTTATTGTAAAAAGAAAAACTATAACTATACAATTACAAATTAATCGTAGAAACTCTACAAACAAACAAGGACAAAATCATTAAATTTTAAAAACGTATAATTTTTAATTACTAGTTTTAATTGCAATAGAGTAGAATTGGGCCCCATGCCAACTTAAACATAAGTCACACAAACTATAAATTTTTACAAATATTGGGAAAACAATGCCGATATTTCAAACTACTGAAGATTGTAATGCAGTTTTTGAAAATATATATATTATTTATACTTTCTACTAAATAAGATTCACTTTTATAATGAAGTAGTATGAAATTTACATTTGTAGGTTTTAGTTGATTGCTTGAAAATCTCATATTATTTAATATTGGGTAAAACTGTTTGTTTTCTCCATAAAAGAACTATAAATA
>JAGFPH010001863.1:126514-152295 GCA_018207615.1 Philaenus spumarius
ATAAATAGCACTAGACACATTTTAAAGTGTCAGAGAGTTTTGTTTAAATGACTATTTGAGTAACTGTTAGTGAATATTGGCATGACAAAAATGTTACCCTACAACTAAGACAAGGCAATGAAATATAATTCATGTGTTTTAGTTAAACTCTGTCAAATAAATAAACACTTTAAAACTTATTTGAAGTCAATAAATATTTTAAATAATTTATGCAATATCATATTTGCACTGAACAAATTAAAATAAATATGTTCTAATAAATTGATCGTTTTAATGTTTTGTATTCTAGTATTAAGTTCTTTTAAACAATTAAAAATAAACTATTGCAATATTGAGTGCACACAAATTTTTAAACCCTCATTCTGAAAATGTTTGACATTTTGGAAATTACATGTATTTAAAGAGAGCCACAAGGAACATTAATAAACTAGTTAACAGTGGAGATACAGTTTTAAATCACAAGACAAAATAAAACAATGTCGTAGCTGTTAAAAGGTATCCATCGAAACAAAATGCAAATAAAATGTTAAAGTTCTTTAAGAAAGAGTTTAAGTTCTAAAATTACATTTTTCTGACTTGGTTTTATCATAAGAAAAGTTACTCTTAAAAGCGTGCTCCAATTACTAAATTAGAGGGCACCATGCGAGTGAAGCTATATAATTTAAAGTAGCCAACTTATGCTTTAGATGGAACCTTTTTACTTTAATATTAGAAATACAGTATTTGGGTGGTTAAAAAAAAAAGCAACTTGTTCAACATTTTAATTGAGAATAACTAAAAACAGTAAATTTGTATGATAAACGTCAAGCGTATTTTTTACCTCGTTCTGTTTCCAATAGTAGTAAAAACTATCGGACACATGATAACAGCGTACATCTTAATTTATTGGTGATGCAAATTAATTATTGCCTATACTTTGTTGCCAGGGATGTTTAGCTCATTTAACGAATGGACCCAGTTTTACAGTTACCATCAATTTTGTTTAATACTTTAATATTAAATTTGGTAAGAAATCAAACAAACTAGTACCGCCTAATGCGATAAGTAAAATTATCACCAATTATATAGTGATTCTGGTGGAGGTTGTAAAGTTGTGAGCGGTACTTTACCAGAATTACTGCACATACCAAGTGTCTCGCCTTTCCATTAAAGAACAAGGCAAAACCGAAATTTTCCACTCATAATACCAATGTCATTTTTATTAACTATATTAGGTTCATATGCCAGACTAGAGAGCTTTTAACTTTTCCATGGACGCAGACGAATTTATGTCTGAAATACTGGTTTATTGCAATAATATAGATTTTGGGATGTTTATGAACTTTGGCATGATTGCTGCTGCAGCTCTGTGGACTTTTGATTGGCAACGGCTGCGGCACTGGCACTTCTGGGTGATTATTTTGATAGACAACCTTGCGGCTCTCTGGTGTTCTGGGTAAATATTTTTATATTTAATTGCTGCCACTCTATGCATTTTTGGATGACGTATCTAATACACAGCTGATGTACATCTATTTAATTCGGGGTGATCAACTTGATACCTTTCCACAGCTATTTGATTACCTTTTGGGTGGTTTGTTCATACTTTTTCACAGCTTGATTATTTTCTTTTTTTGTTGCATGTTCTGTTTGTACCTAACACGAAGTTTTTTATTTTTGACATAAATAGTTAAAGTAGAATTTCGTGAAATATTCACTTCGGAAATAAGGAAATAGACATCAAAGTTACCACTATTTATACTCCCACTTAGACGCATCTTTTTTACTTGGAACGTGTCTGTACCAAATTTTGCTTAAAGATTATTAATGTAATACACTTCAAATACAAATGGAATAATATCACCAGCGGCAACCAATTCGCAATAACCAGCATAGACTGAATGTTATGTTGAGACATTCTACAGAAGTTGAAAAGTTGTGGCCATTTGAATTATAAGACTTCTCAGCAAAGTTATTCAAATTTTCAACCACATACGTAACAATTTTATTATTTCTCGTACCTCCTAACATCTTTCTTGGGTTTTAAATAAAAGAAAAGAAAGAGATCGAAAAAGGCAGGCCTCATCTCCAATGATAGATATAACAGTTTGGGATATGAACCACCCAAGTTACTGTATTTCTAATATTAAAGTAAAAAGGTTCCATCTAAAGCATATCATGTGATTTAAAACTATATCTCCACTGTTAACTAGTTTATTATTGTTCCTTGTGGCTCTCTTTAAATGCATGTAATTTCAAAAATATCAAACATTTTCAGAATGAGGGTTTAAAAATTTGTTTGCGCTCAAGTGGAATATTGCAATAGTTTATTTTAAATTGTTTCTTGTTACACTTACTGTAACTGCCGAAGATTCGCGAGAGGGTTAAACTCGTTCCGATATGTTTTTACTGGTATTATGTTACTGCGACATTTAAAGGGATGCCATCATGATAACTCGTTAGACTTATTTATATTATATGTTTACATACGTTGATATCCGTCTAAAATCATTTATGTCCTTATTTGATGGAACTTCCGCTTTTTGAGTGGCATGTCTCCATTTTCAATTCGAGTTCGAACACAAGCATGAAGTAAACATGGTTTTTAACTGAGTCATATTTTAAAATAAACACAACACAACACAAAACATTTACAACAATCGTAACAGTACATTAAAATAAACTTCTTCATTGGCCAACCAATAAGTCCCGACTCAAAAGTTTCTTTCTGTGCATCGACGTACCTTGGAGTAGAAGTAGACCAGGGCCTTTCTTTTGGACCTCACGTGAAAAAAGAAACTTATCGCGATTGATGCCCAATATCGGAGGGCCCAGAGAGAAGAAAAGAAGGAGGTTTGCATGTGAGGTTCATTCCATAATACTATAAGTATTATGGAATGGGTGCGGTAATGGTGGTGGCTGGAATACCCCGATAGATCTACTAATCTGGAAAAGGAGTAAGACATTCGACGAGAGGTGATTTTGCAAAAATTTGATAAAAAACACAGTAAATACAGTTTATTTATATATATATAATAATTATTAAATATATTAATACTTTAAAAACAAATAAGCCCTTCCGACACCTGCAGACTGGGCTCAGGCAAGGCCACACTATACTACAGGCCGGAGTGCTCCCCTCCACTTCGGACGAAACGTCACAGCAGTCGCCCAACTTCCCACCTTCGAATTGCTTCCTTAGATTAAGAAACTATTGTTGAGTTTTGTAATCTATTCCTAATGACACAGAGTAACTGTGATAGTTGTGGGGTAGGGTAAGTTTTAAGAAACTTATTGATAAGTGTCTCTATACAGTTAATTAGTAACATATTACTAAATAACTATTCTAGAAGTGTTACTGACACAATAAACAAAATAAAGACAGTAAATGCTGATAAGAACAAAAACACACTGAAAAGAAAGGTAAAAAAGCTGTGTAACTGACAGATTCATAAAGAATGCCCTAAACATTGTAATTTGTATAAACTAAACCAACTAAAATTGCAATTCTTGGTACATGATTGATAAAACACCACAATGTATTTGAAATGGAAAAAATCAACTTTTTGTTTAAGGATTCAATGCTATTGTAAAAATGTAGAAAAACATTAAATTAGTAAATGTTAATCTAGGGTATTTATTTGTATATTACAGTACTTTTTTTTTGGTTACAATTATTTTTTTCTAGTACAGAATTCTTTTTTTGCGGTGGCAATGACATTTAATTGTTATTGTTTAAAAGAATAAAATGTTGACTGTAATTAGAAATTGGTTAATTTAAATGATATAATAAAATGATTTGAAATTTTCAATATAGAAGTGTCTTATTTTATTTGATAACTAATAAAATAACATTGATAACGTTTGATAAACTTCATTAATAACAAATATGTAGGACACAACAATATTTTGAGATTTTAAAACACAATTATTGTGTTTTAATGAAGTATTGCTGTATTTTATGTTTTTGTCTGAACAGAATGGATTATATTTTATACATGCAACAGTTACATAAATTTAGGTTTGTTTCGAAATAGGCCTGTATTGCATTATCAAAGTTCTTTTTCAAAGATCGTTGATCAAAGATTTAATCTTAGAGAACCTTTGACAAATAAATTTGACGTGTGCTAAGTTTGATAAAAGTTTGCATATTACACTATCTAATATTGCATCAAAGAAATTTGATCAAAGATCTTTGACAAAGAAATACAGGCCATATTAAAAAACAACACTGTCAGACCTTTTAACACTTGGAAACAATGTTTATGTTTAGTCCTTAAAAATGAGCTGTAAATTTACCTCAAAACACTATTTATGGACATCGTTGTGTTCGTCAGTTAATGCAGAATAATAAAATATAAATTTTATATACAAAAACTTGGACTAGTGACGTAGGGTGCAGTAGTTTTGAGCGCGCGACATTGATGCGCCTTAAGGCAGCACAGTGCCGGGAGCCATGAGTTGGACGACTACTGTGACGTCACAATCCGAGCAGTAAGGCCTGTAGTATATTGTGGCCTTGGCTCAGGTACCTATGGAAAGATATTCTACCACAGACTAAAACTCTGAAACTCTGAAAGTGAACTCTTGAAACTGTGGATAGAATTTATGTTTTTCCTATTTTCTAGAAGTGTATTGAACAACTTTATACCAGAGTAATAAATTCCGCGTTAAAAAAAAAAATTAAGTCTATGAACAGGCTATTGCAAAAGTTTTTTACAGATAGGGTATTTATAGTGCTGATTAATTTCAAATATATTTAGATTACTCTTAAAGAAAATTAAAGTTTGATAAATATAAATACGAGGAAAAGTTAAAATATTGTTTTTTGAAAAAAGTATACATGATTGATTATAATTTAGATGGAACGTTGAGCGTAAAATTCTTTTTTGTAAACGAAATATTTTAATTGATTCAACAGAGTTCCCCCAGAATGCCACCCCATATCTTAGACGAGAACTGGCATAGGCAAAATAAGCGTTTTTTATTACTTTTAAACTAGTCACAGAGGTAATCATTTTGAGAGCAAAGCAAACTGACGCCAGTGACTCGGCTAAACCTGAAATATGACTTTTCCAATTTAAATTTGAGTCTAGGGTAATGTCAAGAAATTTTACATTATTTGAGCTTCGGACTACTTCTTTACCTTTCATTACATATAATTTAGGATTAGACTGTAGACTAAAATAAATAAATTTTGATTTATCACATTCAGTTTTACGATATGCCTATACATACAGAACCAATCTTCCGCCATAGGCATGGCTAATGCTGCTGCACCAGCCAAATCTGTATGATTTTTGCCAACTACTGTTAAAGTAGTATCATCAGCAAATAATACTGCTTTTGCGGGTCCAACATTTTGAGGTAAATCATTTACATAAATTAGGAAAAACAATGGTCCCAATATTGCCCCCTGAGGAACACCACGAAGGACTACTTCCCATTTATAATGTTACGAGTTCAGAGCGCTGTCAGTATAGAAAACTCTCTTTTTGTCTTATACAGGTATGAACTTATCCAACTATTTAATTTCCCACGTATCCCATAATATTCAAGTTTTTGTAACAAAATCCCATGATCTAAACAATCAAAAGCTTTTGAGAGGTCACAGAAAACAGAAGCTATCTGGTTTTTCCCCTCAATAGCATTCATCACAGTATTTAAAACAGTAAAAATGGCTGAAGAGGTTGATAAACCCTTACAATCCATAAGGACTTGGAGCAAATTGACTTTTGTTCAATATATTGTATTTACTAAGAAAAGAAAAGATTATTTTCGCCATTGATTTTTCAAAAGTTATTAGTATCAAAAGTTATTGAAAGGTAAGACAATAATACATTTGCATGCCCATCAATGAATTACGTTTTACGGTTATTCTTTGTCCGTTAGTTTTGACAGCTATACCATCGGATAGAAAATCAATCAATGGATCAGCCTTCAGACAACGAACGAGGCAGAGTGGTATCGGGATCAGTCGGCAGACCACTCGGAGATTGGGAAGTTCGTCCTGCAGTGATCAGCCTTCAGACAACGATTGAGGAAGCCGTGCTGTCGGGATCAACCGGAAGACCACGGAAGGAGGGAGGTAAAGGAGCAATAAGAAAACCTCAATGATATGTAGTCATTGGTATAAATGAGACAGGCAGAGAAGGGGAGAAAGAGAGAGAGAGAGAGAGGGGGAGAGAGAGAGAGGGAGAGAGAGAGAGAGAGAGGGAGAGAGAGAGAGAGAGAGAAAGAGAAGCGTTATCGGTGACTCTGTAGATCAGTACAGAATGAAAATTCAATTGAAGGGAGCCAATATTTTTATAGGGCACCTGGAGCGGCGCGGGCAGGTCTCTCTCCTTTGCCAAGTCTTGTGCCCTCCAAGTTCCCGCTCTCTCTCTCTCTGAGCGCCATTTATTTACAAAGGTTTATAAAATACTTAAAACAATATGTAATGTATATCATTGAAATTAGAGTTGGTGATGACTTAGAGGTAGCTTGTCGCTACAAAATTTTAAAGATAGTAGACCCCTGAAATAATAAGTTGAGTTTTACCTTATTTAAACAATACTGATATATTTTTTATTCTGGGATAGTTGTTCCAATGAAAGTAATTATTTGATCAAAAGATGTATGTGATCTGAGTATCTCGTTTTACGGTTAGGGTATGTATATAGGATAAGAGTACCAAGTAAAAACCAAGAGCACGTGCTTTAACAATAATCGATAACATCCATGATACTTCGTGATAACAATAGTTATGAACTTTAGTTCCATCTGTTGGTGCTTGATTTGCGACACTGAATTATTTACCTTAACAGATAAATCTCAATTTGTGATAAGTCTCATAAGCTAGTAAATTGTCAAGTCACACTAATATACTTCAATATATTAATTTAATAATAAGGAAAATTTAAATTTGCTTTTCGGTTTATAATGTTGTTTCAGTTTAATTTTAAAATTGTACTCAAATTTGTTTTTAACATGATATAACCTTTTAAGTTATACGAACGCGTCTCTGTCAAATAAAGCCACATTGTAGTAGCTCCAACTATTAATTTATGTATGAACCTAGTCGCAGCTACAACACTCGTGAAGATTTGAATAGAACATTTTCAATTCAACCCACTGGGAATGGAACGTATTTTGTTCCATAGTGGTTTGCTTGTCACCGTGACTAAATAATTTGCGGTATAATATATTGAGGTTGTTTGACTAAATGTGTGCATTACTTCTTAAAGCAGCTAATAAAATGGTAAAATTTAAATTGAAAGAGATAAAGACTATTCACTTCAAAACACAAAGTAATCGAATTTCTATAAACATTTTATGTTTTAAAACTAGTTTATAACTATGACGAGTAAAACATTTTAGTCAGTAAGTCGCTTCAAGTAACGTCGTCTTTAGATGCACATTTCGATTAAAATTTGATTCCTTTAACTAAACAATAATTATTTTTCTAGCCATATCAGCTGTTAAAATGTTTTTCAATATAGCTTACTATAAATAGATTAGGCATTTAAATTAAATTTTCTGAGTCTTTAAAACAGTTAAAACGGCGTTAGTTGCTTGGATCAATAAATCCAGGTCACTTTGTATATATTTTCCTTTATTTGATTATATTAATTTTCCTGAAGTACATTTTTGTAATAAATACATTTTAATTCGTTTATTAAAATTCATCGCTATTTTGATATATTCTACGTAAATTATTTGCCAGTTGTTATATTTGCGAAACTCAATTTTGCTGGATAGAAATAAATCCTTTAAAATGTTATGCAGAGAAGTTTAGAAAAGTTTAACATCTGTCACAGTAAATTATCGTCATGTGTCTTGCATAGCAAGGCCTCTTCGTGTCAGCCTAATCTTAATATTAGTAACCAAAGTAGTAATTAATTTATAATAACACTTCTGACGTCTTGGTAGTTCAATCCAAGTATCATCTTACATTGCACAATATCCTTGTGATTAAGATTGCGGTTTAATGATAAATCAAAGTTTGAGTTGTGCACCATATTGCACACATGCTTCGAAGGTTTCTTATCTGCTTGGTTCAGTTCATAAATATTAATTCACTAAGACTGGTGCTATCAGTGGAATATAAATTTCTTTTAAATAAAAACTTTACAAATTCAGTGTTCCACAATAGATAACGTAAAAAATGCCTCAAGCGATAATTTTCCTAATATGCAGAAACTTTGCAAAAGATTATACAATTTCAGGAAACGCGGAAAGTGAAGTTATGAAAAGAAAAGTCTAATTGAGGAAATATTTAAAAATTACTAAACTAGTTTAAGGGAAGAATGTAGTCGCAAGCTTTTAGCATGTGTTTAAATGGGGAAACGGGCAATATTCATGTACCTGTATCTCAATACTTATTTGTGATATATGTATCAAACTTTTACACGTTCATCTTGTACATATAATGAATGTATGGACCTAAAATGAACTTCCTAGGTCTAAAAGAAATTTTTTTAGAATTTTTAAAAAAATAAAACTAAGAAATGTTGAATATTTTTCAAATTAAATTTTTTATTTCAGTCATTAAATTAGATATCACTTTTATTTTAGGACTGTATGTTTGTATTTACAATCTTGGCTATCATTTAAAATGTGTGTTAGCCTCATTAGGTAAAAAATTAAAATAAGGGGAAAAAAAATTTGCAGCGGAGAACAAACGGAAAATTGTTATGTTCTAATAATTTGATGTACCCAGATCATAGTTTACACTCAAAGATAAGCTACATATTTTTTTTTTGCTTCATTGGACCCCTGTTATCAAGTTCCATCACTAATTTTAACATTATCAGTTGAGATTGTTTTATCTGAATTTTTTTCAGAAACTATGCACTTTTTGGTCTGATTTGGGGTTACTTGAGCCCAGACATTATTTTACCATTATTCATGTTTTAGCTCACTTATTTATGTTGTTTTCATTGGGTTTTTTTCTTGAATGGCTACAATATGAGGTTAATAGTGAAACTTAGGCTTTTTTATTTGTTTCAGGTGTTGTACTACGTTAATGAGTGTTGAAAATAAGTTATAGACTATGCCGCGAGTGTATAAACGAGAACCAGGTGCTCGCACTTACTGTAATTTTAGCATTCAAAAATTAGAAGAAGCACTTCATAAAATAAGAACAAAACAAATTACACAGAGGCAAGCAGAACAACAGTATAGAATACCTCGAAGTACATTAAAACGTAAGCTCAAGGGAGTGCAAAATTTGCGTCATGGTGGGCAGACCGCTATCGACGAAGTGACGGAACACTTGATGGCAGAATATGTGAAAACCTGCTCAAAATTTGGATTTCCATTTAATGAATTTGATGTAAGATGTCTAGTAAAAGCCCACTTAGATCGACAGGGGATTACTGTAGAAAAGTTTAAAAACAACTTGCCTGGACGTGATTGGGTCAGAGGATTCATTAAAAGACACCGCGATTTAACTGAACGTATGGCAAGCAATATTAAGAAATCAAGAGCTAAAGTCTCCCCAGATACTATCAATGAATATTTTGACTTCCTAGAAAAGGAACTTGAATGCATTCCACCATCCAATATATATAATTACGATGAAACAAATTTAACAGACGACCCTGGCCAAAAGAAA
This sequence comes from Philaenus spumarius, assembly GCA_018207615.1. Taxonomy (NCBI): domain Eukaryota; kingdom Metazoa; phylum Arthropoda; class Insecta; order Hemiptera; family Aphrophoridae; genus Philaenus; species Philaenus spumarius. Next base: position 136,092 of record JAGFPH010001863.1, read on the forward strand.
ATAATTACTAAAAGAGGTATTAAGTACCCAGAGAGAATTTTAAATTCTTCAAAATCTTCCACATCAATAATGATCTGTGGCAATGCTGAGGGTCATTTACTGCCTCCATATGTAGTATATAAGAGCAAAGAATTGTGGAATACTTGGACCGAAGGAGGACCCCACGGCTGCAGATACAACCGTACCCTATCCGGGTGGTTCGACGCCACTTGTTTCGATGACTGGTTCACACAGGTTGTCCTTCCAAACTTGAAAAAGTTGCCAGGAAAAAAAGCTTTAATTGGAGACAACCTTTCTAGCCATCTCAATCCTAATATAATTGAGTTGTGCAGTGCCAATAATATTAAATTCATATGTCTACCTCCAAACTCGACACATCTAACGCAACCGTTAGATCTAGCCTTTTTCAGGCCTATGAAGGGCGCTTGGAGGAATATTCTCTTGGATTATAAACAGAAAACAAACAAATCACCCATACCCAAAAATGACTTTCCAAAACTACTGAAAAAACTCATGACTGAGTTGGAATCTACAGTCTGTCAATCCATTATGAGTGGATTCAAAAAGAGTGGGATATGCCCACTAGATAGAGACGAGGTACTAGACAGACTTCCTACAAAGGAATCGGAAATTTCTGTCAAAGATAAAGAATTTAATGTAAGTGCATCTGTTCTTGATTTTCTACAGAGCAAAAGATATGGCGAAGAAGGAAAGGCGAAGGGTTCACGGAAGAAAAAAATAAATGTACCTCCAGGAAAGAGTGTCACTGCTGGTGATTTTCCTGTAGCTTCTACTAGCACTAGCACCAATGACCAGAATACAAACAAAGCAAAGAAAGCTACAAGAACAGTCGACAAAAGACCCAAGAAAATTATTGTATCAAGTGACTCGGAATCAGATGTTCATGACCCGGACGATATTTCCCTATGCAGTGAATTTGAAGATGAGGACTTTGATGATCTATTGGAAGATCAAGAAGAAATGAAGCAAAATGACACCACTGATATTAATACTGAAGTTAAAAAAACAGATCAAAAGGACAACAAGAAAAGTCTTAAAAACATAGTGAAGAAGAAAAAATTTGAAAAAGATGTGGGTTCACATGTGATTTCTATCTACGAGGGCGAATATTTCCCTGGGATCATTACAGAAATTTCTGGTACAGAATTCAGAATTAGTTCAATGGTCATGAGTGGACAAAACTTTAAATGGCCTGATAAACCAGACATTTGTTGGTTTGCTGACTGTGACATAAAGGAAGTGATAAATCCTCCAACATTATTGAACATCAGAGGAACATATGACGTTCCCGAGATGAAAAAATGGCGTCAAAAGGACAACAGATTTCAGTAAATTCTGTGTAGAAGTTGTAAATAGTGTAAATAGTAGTGTAACAAACAATGACAGTTCATGACTGCATTTTAATATTTAGTTGTGTGATCATTTCTTAAGTGTTAAGTTTTTGAGCAATTTCCGATAGTGCTGAAAATCAAGAAACTTTGACCGATCGGGAAAAATAAAGTTTATAATTTCTTACCAAGAACAGTACTTTTTTTTCAAGTATACATATTCAACTTTGAATTAAGGTAAGTAGTTTGTTTATTGGCTTTTAACTTTTTATTATATTAATTTTTTTAACCTTTAGGGAAAAAAACGCGTTTCATTGCATTCAATTAAACATAACTCCATAGAAAATTAACAAATTTTCCCCTAAAAAATAGCAAGATTATCTTTAAAGTACCAGGGTTCAAGCCACCCCTATCAATACTGCTTATCTTATAGGCTATAAGAATAGCATTGAAACATATGGTCTGGGCCCAAGTGACCCCACTTCATGGGGTGAATCGGTCCACCCATTTATAAATTTTTTAAAATTATTTGCAATCATGAAAAAATAATGATACTCTGTATTTCTATAGTAAAAGTCAAGACTCTAAAAAGTATGCAATAAAAAACTAAAATACAATTCAACTGTAAAAGTTATTTTAGTGTAAAACTGAAAAGTGGGTCCAAGTAACCCCACTTTACGGTACTGTTATGAACATGTGGTAAAAATTTCAGAAGCCTGTCTCAAGTAGAACTGTAGCTACAGGAACATAAAGACAAAAATAGTAAGTTTTCGGAAAATTGTGATTTTATAAACAATCTCCTGCTCCATACTGGCTATGGTCTTGGGTCTGAAAAAAAAAAAACCTACGACATCAAGTTTTTTGGAAAAAAAACTTAAATATCAATTTTATATTTAACATATTATTTGATAGTAGTAGCATATATATATATACATATATATATATATATAAGAGTGAAGCCTAGCTTTGCAACAGGGGAAGCAGGTTGACTAAAATGTATAGACATACGTTTGAATTTCATTTTTTTTAGAGGTGATTAAAAATTAAAAGATATAAGTGTAATATATCACTGTATTCAGAAATGTACAATATATTGAGACCAAAAAAATTTTTTTTTTATTTTTTAGCCATTTGACGACATTCTTCCCTTAAGAACAAGACGTATAAAGTCATAAACTAGTAGTCATAAAATAGATTTTTATAAAAATAACTATGATCAAGATATCTAATACATAATTGGATACGTTCTAAGAATGTCTGTTATGCCTTAGATTAAATAAAGAGAGGAATACAAAAATTTAACATTTTCCTGAATTTGCAAATAATTCATAAATAGTTGTTTTTTTTTTTTTATAATTACTAAGTTAGATGTAATAATACTAACAAGAACTAACACGTACACGAAATTGTACGTTGTCATAAAAGAGTCAAAGGGAATAAGTTATGTTTAATAGCATAGCATTTCTTCATTTAATAGCATAGAAGTTTAATTATTTAGACACACTTGTTATAGTTGGCAATTCCAAAACACAACAATTTGAAGCCAGACCGACAGCAGGAGATAGAGTGCACTAAAGCATACAGAAGATGTTTAATCAAATGCTCCGAGTTGAAAGACAAAGAAAAGAATCTACAACTGTAGTCGTACCAACAGTAAAAGATAAGAATATTCTACAGATATCAGAGATGAAAATTATTTGTAAAGTATACGGGTCAGTTAGTTAAAGTGAATGATAGATTATTAGGAGATAAATATAGATTCTAGTTGGAACAGCTGTATGAGTATCCTGCAATAGTCGTAAAATTAGAAAGAGGTAGAATTTTATTGACAGATAGAGGGAATTAATTACGAAGGCTGAAAGGAAGGCCCAGATTACGTTGGGTGGAATACGACTTAATAAGTATGGAGATCCGGAGAGGGAGAACATGATCCTGTAGATTAATTAATGTCAGACATTGAACTGGCACAAATGCACTACACGAATATAATACAATATTTTTAATAATAATTATTGGTTACACAATTTACATGATTCTTAAAAAGTAATGGTACAGTTTTGTTTTACGAATAAGTAATTATTTGAGTGTTTAAAGCCAAGTTGTTGTTGAAATAGACCTATAAGCAGATAGTCTTCATTGTCTGTTTTTGTCCGGTTTAATAAAGCTCAAACTAGAAAACTATAGACACTCTAATATATCCAAAGAAGCATAGAACAAATTTTAAGGTAGTTTTTATTTATGGAATGATACAATTCTGTAGTAAAGTCGTAGATTTCTAACAAAGAACAAAGTGTATCCATACGTTGTAAGATATTACTTAAAACTAAAATATGTACAGTATACAAGAATAAAGATACTGATTGTCTATGTAAATAACATAGATAGTATTCTAGATTGTCAAGATAGTTTAGATGTGTTACATGTATTTTATGTTGTGTAGACTTTGGAAAACTAATTTTATTGAGTTTTAAATTAAAAGGAACCGTTAGTAAATACCTAGAATGTTGGAGTTCATAAACAGTGTAAACATTATAAACATATAGAATAAAGAAATATAATAGGTACGAAATTTCTTATTTTACAAACTTTATACAAATAGTTATAAGCTAAAGTACAAAAGTCGTAAAAAAAAGACTTGAACACTTCGATTTAAGCGTAGGTCTATTACCAATTTTGTATCGACCGTTAAAAATTTCGTCCATCAAAAGTCGGTTTATTTCTTAGTCACAGACAAATGCGTTACTAGATTTTCTTAAAATTTTACATGAATATGCCTTCAAGGCATTTAAAATGACGTGTGTAGTAATTGTTTATTGCAATAATTGTTACGCAGTTGCAATAATGGTTAAGGGAAAACAAAATCATATATGAAAAAAGTTGATCTATTGTATAATATGTTATGTGATTATTTTTGATTTTTCTTTCATATTTCTAGCTCAAATTTTATTGAATCCTGTAGTTTTTTGAAAATGAGATTTGCAGTTACATTACTGATGCCGCCCAAGAGAACAATAATTACTAACAAGAGAACAATGTGAACTGAAGTGAAAGAGTTTTATGAAAAGACAAATTCCTGTTCTGCTAATTGCGTTATGATTGGAATAAACAGATGAATAATAATTAGCGAATTGATTTGACAGATCTGATTCATTATTGGATTGAAACGAGAAAATTATACCTTTATCTAACCCAGTTTGATATCTCCCTAACATTAAATTATTATTATTATGACATATGTTTCGAGAATCATACCTATCAAACAAACAAAATTTTCATAAAAATCTGCAATAAAGAGCACATTTTACATTTTTTGCGAGGTCTAATGTTGGTACAACTATTAGTTTATGAACTTTCAAAACACGTTTACTAAGCCCTGTCGTGATTCTTAATGTAATCTTTAGTTTTTTGGGTTGGAGAAATTATGTAAATTGTCTTGATCACTGGTCATTACTGTGTGAAAAATGGCGTGTATCACGCTATCATCACTTGAATCAAGTAAAGCTGATTTAATAGTTTGGTCACCTGTCACAAAATATTGTTAACAAATATATCACGCAATATATATAAGATAATTACAAAGCAATAAGCCTATACTAAACATAAAATTATTTACTTAAATAAGTGGGTATCTTTGTCTTTACACGGTTACATGTAGGACATACCAAAATATTAATAACAAACATCATTGTACCATTCACAAAATTTCGAAGAAAATCAGAGTATAACCTAACAATTTAGCTAACACATAAGCTCCTTTTTGAACGTTCTTCAATACTAATAGTGGATGGAAGTTGCAAAACCCATAAAAAAGCCCACGTCAATTCGAGCATATGGTGATTCAAACAGAGTTTTTCCTGCCTTAACAAATTAGCTTTCACCGCTGTCAACACACCTTCTGTCTTGTCAACTAGTGAATATACTTAGGTCAACTTACTTAAATTGTTGTTGAATATTTCAAGATTTACGAAGGTTATATGTCTTCACTTATTTTAAATCTGAAAATGTAATATGAACCTGTCTTTATATATATGAGTATTATGTTCTTGTTTATGTTCAAACCAAAATTTCATTTGAACTCTCTTGAGATGATTTTAGGTTACAACACAAATAATGAAAAATGTAGAATTATGTAATGTGAAATGTATGTGACGAAAGCTTTACATCATTATCAAAACAAACCTTTAATAAAAGTAAATATTTAGATTGTTATTATCAATAAATGAGTGCAACTTGTATTCTCTAGATCTAAATAAAACTAAATATTACTTTTAGACCAAACATAAATAAGTGTACGACTATTTCGGTTAAATAAACACAAATATAATTTGATAACAAAGCACATCACCAGGTGTGCACAAGAATACAGTACTATTAAAACTGGTTTAGGGCAAAAATTATGATTATTTAGTGTGTTTTCCATTTCCTGAAAGACCCAATCATGCACACCACATTGTTGTTATTTAATCAGGCATCGCAGTAGAAAGGATTTGCGGTTTCTAATAGACTGTGATGCTACCATCTGTTAGTTCTCAGCTGTCATGCAACCATGCTATTATTAAATCAGGCTTCGCGTTGTTTCAATATTAATTTTCAAAGTTGATTAATGGGACAAAAGTTCTGACATGTGCAACACGCAAATTCTGTTTCATAAACCAAGCCCGTCCATCACAATGCACTTCTGCAAAACATGAACCGTCAGTTAAGTTGGCAGTTTACTTATGTAAAATATTGATACCAGAACTGAAATGGATAGCATATTATTATTAACTTTGTAAAAATAGTTTTATCTATTATGGAGCTACACCAAGCACGAACTATTTTTACTTTAAATAAACAGTAAGACTGACTGAGGTAGTTTATCAGAACAAAACAATCAATACTTTATGTTTGTAAATTGTTCTTAAAATGTGGTTGAAATAATCAAAATTTATTTACTTTGGTTCAGTCGTCAAAACCAAAGTTCAAATATTTCTGAAGTGTTAAAGCATCGTGTATTTTGTTAAAAACAAGATTACCAGTGCCATCACGCAAGTGTTTACATACACAACAAAATAAAAATAATAAAGTCTGTAAGCAACTTTAATAAGTATTACATTAAATTTCATAATTAATTTAATATTGATTAAGTTGCTTTGCTCTAAACGATATATATTAAAATTATAAAGTTGTTGTTATTGTTTTATTGCTTGTATGGAACAGAAACTATACTACAAAACTCCAGGTATAAAAATATATTTTGAAAATTTATACTTTAATAAAGCCATTGAAAATATTTTTTAAATTACCCTAGTATGTAATTTATTTAAAAAATCTCTCCAAGATGTGTCACATAAACGGAGTGATGCGAGATAGAATTATTCCCTTCTACATTTTAGTCAGCGAAATTCAATTATTGGATCTAACCCTTCACCATCTGTCATTGCAAGTTCTCCGTCATGCTTCTTGCATAACAAGGTCTCCCTTCGTGTTTAACATCCGGTATTAATATCTAAAGTAATTAGTTTCTAATACACCTTCTGACGTCTTAACAGAACTTATCCAAGTATCATTCTACAAGGCATAACATTTATCTTTAATTTAATTATAACCTAGGTTTCTTGATGGGCAATTAATTCAGATCTCTTAAAATATACAACCTTAAGTTTTCTTAAAAACAAATATTTGTCCGTGTCCGTTGTTAATCCTAATTATTTATTTGATATAAAAACGTCTTCAACTAAACTTTAATCAAAATTTTATTTATTAAAATAAATTTTAACAATTTTTTTTTAGAAAACGGTTTAATTAATAAAACGTAACATAGTAAAATCCACTGGTTGTGCAAATAATTTATATAACTATCTAATCTTCATAATCATATATTAAGTTAAACGTTGATGTATGCCGTAGGCCTAATTAATAGATATATAACAAAGTTAGTTGTACGAAACCTGGGCTCTCGTATTACTTTAGCAAACTCATGCGTGACAATAATTGTTTTCTTAACGGTAACTGATAAAAATATATATTTATGCCTCTTTTTTTTTTTGTAGTCAGAACTAACTCGCAATCTAACATTTACAACGAAATGAATTGTAGATTTAATCTACCCAATGCAATAATTGACAAGTGGGTCATATTGACAGCAACGTGTCAATCAATTTGTTTATAACGTAAGCATCGAAGACACACTATCCCATATAATTGCCACTGTAAATACTGTAACTAGCATAAGGACTTTTTTATATTATATCTACTAAATTATACTGTAAGCAATGGGTGTCTTTAAGTAGAAGTAATTACTTTGCTGACATGAAAATATTAAAATCTATTTTTTTAGTTTTTTGAGTTTTGACCAACATGATTATTTTTTTATTTTTTTTATTTTGACCATCAGTGTTTTAAAAAAAATTTCCACCATCTTGAGTTTTAAAATTTTTACAGATTCAAAGTTTACTGTTAAAAAAATAAGAGCTATGAGTATTCCTAAGAAACTATTCTTTCTTATAACTTTATGATTTGTATGAGGTATATCATATCAATCATTCCACGCATTTTGATGTTTACTACTGTGCTTGGTTGAATTTTATATGTATTATCTTAACACGATTATAAAAATTTAGATAATTTACTAAAGTAGTATTTAACTGTTTTACATATAACTTGTAAATCCAAATTGATTTATTGCTAGGCCTACTATTTTAACAAGCATTCTTATTTCTCTGATGAAGTTTTATTTGCAACACATCCAACACAAAAGGAGAAATAGTTTTAAAGAAGAGGATTAGGTTGTTATTTACTATAGATATTAAAATCGGTTGTTGAAAACGATGTTGAACTTGCAATGACAGTTGTCAAATTACTAGATTTGACTGAATAAAACGTATGACGGCATAATTTAAAATCTCTTCGTAAGCGTGAAACATCTAATGATCTTAAAACTTTATTAAATAAATAAGATAACATTGTACTTTCTAAATGTATTGCAATTAATAACGTATTGCAATTAATATATAAGTATATATTAAAATAATATTAACAGTTCACAATTAATTGATATGTGAAGTTTATATTTTTATTATTTAAACTTTGCCATTATATGCATATTTACATTCAAAACTACTTCTTATATTTATTTATGTATTTATTAAATCATTCACATTGTTATCAGTATTGGATCTTTAATTAATTACGTAACAATGTTCACACAAAGGATTATTTGTGACAGTACATGCGATATTGTTTTTAAAATATGCTTTTTATTTAACCTCAAGGAATATAATGCATAAATTGTAAAGCAATTGACCTTCAATATAACATAATATTTGTTCGTTAAAAACTAAGTTTCCCATAAGTCTAAGAGGTTTTGGTAAACTAGAACACTTTGAATTATTATTTATGCAGCTTGTATATTTCATCATTAAATGAGAGGTAGTTCTGAGATATTCGATACATTAAATAATAGGGGCTTCATCCCTGCTCGCTTCACTCACAAACCACCGTGTTGACTCGTGGTGAAGCCAAAGGAAATAGATTAAAGTATTTTATAATCTTATGTTTTCACTGAAATGATGATTGATTAGGACAGAGGTACTTGGTTAGGGGTAGGGTGGTGGGAATGTGGTATCGTAGGTCCTGATACGTAGTAGCGTCAGGTTTTTTGGTGAATGGCAGGATTTTTAAAATATAATAGAGCGATATAAACCTAACATAAAAACGCTGCTGGTTGTTAAATAAAATTATAGTTTTTTATTATTTTGTATTATAAATTTTCCAAGTAGGTTGCTATGCTAATAAATGAAAATTTTTTAAACTAAAGAAATGTGTGTTAGTTCAGTATAAGCCTAACCTAAAAATTGTGTTAAGCTTTTGATCCAAATTAGCTGTTTTATTTATAATCTGTAACAACAGATGTTTTAATTATAAAGCAGTAATCCTTTTTCGTTGAATTTTGTTTGAGTGTGCTTTGCTAACATAACATAAAAAGCTGTTGGTTGTGAATAATAATAAACTGATTGTATATTTTCTAAGTTGCTGCGGCAATGTATGTAAATGTATTTAACAACAAGTGTTGCTAAGCTTTCGATCCAAATCAGCTGTTTTATCTGTTGTATGGCTGGGAGTGTATCATAGTATTTTTACAATTTTTGCGTTTTAAAATCAAATTTAGCAAAATCTATTCTCAATGTTCTTGTATGACCTCGTAAAAATATATAAATTTACATTTTCCTATTTTTATCTGAAGTAGTTTTTGTTATAAGTGATTATATGCCAGAGTAAGTTAGGACTGTTGTTATAGATTCTATATTTGAAAAACAACATAACAACTCTATAAAATAGTCTTGACCACTTTTTAAAACTACCACTTTAATTCATCTGTTGTGTTACCATCCAAAAATAAAACTTTGTGGAATGCGTATTGGGCTCAAATAAAATGGATGGCACATACAGAAAGTTCATAAAAGCAAAATATACCAGACACAAGTCTTACCTTAATTCCGAAGTCGAGATATCTGAAATTTTCCTTGACAGGTTATTGGATAAATACAAATTAATGTACACATTTATAACAATAACGTTAAGTTATTTTAAAAAATTGATACGCCCTTAACATGAAAAAGAATGAACATTAAATACGCCCCAAAATAACAGATTGATTTAATTAATTCCCTCCCTTACAAAATTAAAGAAAAGCCCACCCTGTATATAATTATATATTTAAATATTAATTTACTTAATTAATCCAAGAAATTAAACTATAAAAATGGTACAAATGGTCTTAAAGATTAGTTTATAATAGTACTTACAAACTATTCGGTATATTTTATGTTGGCCAACGTTTATTAAAAGAAAATATGCGCATTGTATGTAATAAAAAAACTGCAATTCCGGAAGTATAAACAAAATAAAATAATGTAAAATTTTGTACTTAAAGTATTATTAGAATCATGACGTCATTATAATTAAAAAAAGAATTTTGATTTCTGACTCTTGGAGTCCGTGGTGTCAAAAGTAGGTACCTCGCCGCCCTTATTATTTAATGAAAAACATATATATATATATATTACAACAACATACTATTTTGGTTACATGAAAAGTTAAATAGCCTTTTTATATTTCTGAAAGTCACTGACCTTGGCTAACTTATTATAAGTTTATACTGATTTAAAAATAGCCTGTTTCTGTTTATATTTTATAATAAGTTTGATCAACTGAATTCACTTTGTTTAAGACAGCGTAGTAATAAGTTGTAGTTGCGGAGGTGGAATCACATTTTATTACAGTTGCATATTGATAAGAGTTGAACTAAAGTAGAACGTGTAGCAGTAACTTAAATCAGGAAGTTAAACCAGATTTTCTCTAAAGAATCAGAACATAATATAGGCATTAGTTACTTTATATAGCCAAAGATAAAATATTATGTCAGAATGAAAATACAGCACGTTTACAGCAGGCATGCTGTAATTTGGCTTTTTGTAAACTGTTTGAACGTGCCGATTTGGTCTAATATGACGTTATAATACATAAGTTTCACTTTAGTTTAATATCAAGGTTATTTGTCACAGAGTTACTCTTTGTTTCTGGCAAACTGAAACAAATATACTGTTTTTAATTGACTGGCTGAATTATACTTTTACAGAAACTCTTTAGAGCACAAAATATAACTTGTAGGTAATCACACATGGGTTTACTTTAGTTTAAATTATGTATTTTTCCAGGCTAATTATTAAAATCACTGTTTAGACTATTTAGAATAGTTGTAGGCTTTACAAAATATCAAAATTTATATGGTTAATTAACTTACAAATTGCTTTTGCAAAATACAATGGCTTACACATAACAAACGCAACTAATAGTAAATGGCATTTGCAATTATTGGAAAAATTCAGACATCGTAGACTACATGCTACATATTAAGCAAAAATAGAAATTTTACCTGGTATACAGCTATTAACTCATGTTGTACAAGAAAGAAAAACTACATGTTACGGACCACCAGCAAACGTGACCTACTGTACTGCGTGGTAGATCAAGGTTAACTAACTAGCAAAATGGCGGGGGTTCGCCTTGAACAACTAGGGCACGGTACAAGACGGGCTCCGACAGTGCTTCCACGGTGAGACAAAGGTGTATAACAGCCCCTGCAGGCGACAGAGTATGTAACCGCAAGGTATTGGTGTATGTCAAAAAGAAGCTATCGGGCAAAATTAGGGTGAACGTTACAGTTGGGAAAGTACAGATTCAATTTAGACAACAACAGTAATAAGGATGTTCTGTAATAAATCCTTTTAACAACTTTACATAGTAATAATATGCTTATTTGATTTTAAAGTTACATGTAAGATTTTGATTAACATCACTAAATATTTTTCTGTATTTTTTGAAATCACTAACATTATTTTTCATATTCAATCTTTAATTATACATAACAAACGGTGTTTGCAAACTGGAATATTTAAGGCAGTACGTACGATATTGTTTTAAAATATGAAAGTTGTAAATACATAAACTTTCAAACAACTGACCTTCGATATTACATAATAATTTCCTTTCGTAAAAAAGTTCCTATGCATTTCTAACAAATAAAAGAATAAGATGATGTGGTGAACTAACACACTTCAAATAAGGATGTGTGCATTCATAATTACTTAACCATTATACGATGACTTAATTATTATACTACCTTAAAACAATAACTTATAAATCAATTATATAAACCAGTTTTAAACTTCATATTATGTGGGGAGAGTTTAGTTTCAAACTAGGCAACAGCAGTGATAAGAATGTTCTTTAATAAGCCTTGTAAAGGCTTTACACAATATGACGCCGTAAAAGAACAAACTATAGGATAAACAATGAATGTAAACAATCTTGGGTTGAAATCAAGGTTTGTCTTCTTAAAAATATATTTGCATTTCATAGATTAAAACTTTACGTTTGGTCAATTATATTCTGTATCGGATGTATTCTTCGCAACCAGAAAAACATTTTTTTATATTTTGCTAATTTCATACTTGTTACATAATTTTATTACGTCCAACAATATCAAATAGCCTCTTAAAAACTATTTTGACTTTCGAGTTGTCTCACTCCTTAGTGGAGGTTTATTTTTGTATTATTTAATTTGGCTCTTAGACTGTTGTTTTTTACTTTACTACATTTTAATGGGCATTAATGATGTTTAATGGGAATTTCCACCAGATTTGAGAGGTTTACATAATGTCTACATAATGCGTTGGCTTGAGAGGTAATAGATAAATAGGTTTATAAGTTGCAGAAACTACTTCAGATTAATTACATATTGTTAAAAAAATATATATAAAAATAATCACAATATAATAATGACAAAACTTTATTATTCTAACAAATTTTGATAAAGATATTCAATAAGATATCTACTTCCTTAAATTCGCTTTTCATGACAATGTTAAACATTTTATTACGGTTAAGTCTAGAGAGAACCACAATAATGTTTTTAAAACGTTTAGTGATTATAAGGAACAACCTGAGCTTCTAAAGGTATACATTTGTGTTTCGTCTTCTATATCGAGGATAGACGTCAAAATTTATACCTGAGAATATCACTGAGGATGACGTTGTTGTTGAAACGCATATTGTTATTATTCTTAAATAGTTCTTTCTCACTTGTCAAGCTCAATAAATATTTATTTTCCGGGTTTAAAGCTAGGAACAGTAACCTGTTGGAGAAGAAATTTTGGCTCCAATTGATGTTAAATTTATAAAACTGTTAATTTGTCAAATGTTTTAAATGAAATTTGTTTTAATGCTTCAGCCACCCTATCATTAAACTTTTAAATAATTCATAGTTGTAATAGCATGACTTTGCTTCTACAACAACTCTGGTTTAAATGTTTGCTGATGTCCTTTCGCCTTTGAAATGATTGCTTTGCATAAATTCCATTGCTTAGTACATTTTCATTATGCTTTTATTATTTACATTATGTTGTGGACATTGTTATTGTATTCTTAAATACTAGCAGTTTTAATACAACGTTTTTTCTAGAAATTTCCATTGGTTCTAAGTCGTGCAATTTGTGTTTAATATACCCCCCCCCCCCAGCTTTTGGTCTAACTTCTCCGTAACTCTTCGAATTTGTTAGAGACAGCATTTTTTGTTGGGTTACAAAGACCACCATGTTTTATGCATTGCATTTTCCTCGATGTTTTTCAGTCTGCTCATTTTCACAAAACAAGTCAAAATACTGAAGAGGCTTCAATCTCGGTTGGTTTCTAGAAAACTTTAAATTACATATACTGAGTCCATATTCAATTAATGTCTCGTAGATAATCTAATTGATGTCACATAAATGAAGTGTTGTGAGATCCCTTCTAAATTTAAGTCAGTGAAATTCAATTATTAAATCCGACCCTTCTGCTATTGCAAGTCCTCTGTCATGCTTCTTGCATAACGAGTTTACTCGTGTTCAACATCCAATATCTAAAGTAATTAGTTTCTAATACAGCTTCTGACGTCTTAACAGAACCTATTGTAGGATCATCCTACAATGCAAACATCTTTAATTATATCTAGGTTTCTTGTTGTGCGATATATTCAGATATCATACTAAATACAACCTTATTTTTTTCGTAAAACCACATATTCGCCGGTAATTTAAAACTTGAGGACATTAATTATAATAATAATTAAACTTAATCGTATTTTCTTTAGTACAAATTAAATTTAAAATGAGACATACATATTTGTCTTCAAAGAAACAGTTACGATATTCATATATTTTGAGACATTATAACTAAATTTTCTTTATAAAATATTGTTTGATTAATAAAGCTGATCATAATACAATCTATCGGTTGTAAAAATAATTTATAAAACTATTTAGTTAATATATACCGCAGGTCTCACAGAAATCAACAAAATATAATATACGAAATCTAGTAAAAAGTCTCACGTGTTACTTTAGCTCTAGCATGCGTGACAATAATTCTGTTTCCTTAACTGTAATTGAGCAAAGTAAATATTTAAGCCTTTTATTTAGCCAGGACTAACACGCAATCATAACATTTACAGTAAACTGAATTATACATTTAATCTATTCGATGCAGTAATTGACAAGTGGGCCATTGACAGCAGCGTGTGAATGCTTTTACATTTATTAACACTTTGTATATAACATAAACAGCAAAGACACACTTAGTAATATAATTACAACTGTAGTTATTGTAAATGACATAAGGACCTTATTATACCACATCCACTAGAGTATATTGTAGCCTATTGCACATGGCTCTCTATAAGTAGAAATAATTAATTTGCTTAAAGGGAAATAGTACAATCAATTGGAAAACTTGTCACAAGAACTATAACTTTACTACAAAAGTGTACTCTTTCTGATAAAGTATTATCATATTATTTGTCTTTCCACGAATTTTGATTTTTACTTTAGCTGAAAATTATTGTTTTATTTTAATAAGTGCTTTATTGAATATAAATCTAATGACTGTTTCTATTTTTGATTTTGATATTTATAGTTTCTTGATTTTGTATGCATTTGAACTCAACTTAAATCTATCGGTTTATTGTGTTTGGAAACTTCTCTTACCATTGTTTTTTTAAAATACTACATTGTGTGAGCTGCACCTACACAAATAACGTTTGAAGGCTTTGTTTACATGATATGATATTTGAAAATATTTTACATGAACCTAAGTTAAACTTTCAATGGCAGTTGCTAGGATCAATTATTGGATTTGCCTAACTAAAACGTGGGATGAAACAATTTCTAATCGATTTGTAAGTTTGACAAATCCAGTTGACTGAAAAACTTTAAATAATAAGTAACTAAACTTTGTATTTACTAAATTCATTGCTATTAATGACCTTAAGAAAGTATTTATTAAAGAAAATTGTTTACAATTATTAATATGTGGAGTTATTTATATTACAATATAGTCTTAATATTTGATTTCAAGCCAAGTGGCCAATTAAAAACGAAATTTCTCCTTCGATTTTTTAAAATTATTATATACCGGTTTTCAAATTCTTCTGTAATTGTATCAATGTATTATATTAGTTAAATATGAATATTTTTCAAAATCCATTATTTTTTCAAAGTGCACTTTACAGCTTTAAAAATTGCAATATTATGTTTTTAGTGAAGACTTGAAAAGCTTAATATTATGTTTAAGCCCTTTTATGTGGCCATGTAAATTAGCAATATTCTGATGCTTTCCTTGCAGCTTCAAATTCAATTCGTTAAGGTGGGATGTCAGGTTTGTTCAAAATCCAAGAACTGATAGAAATTTTGCATCTACAATTTGATTTTCTATTTCCGTAGTGTTGCACTTACTTCATTTTTAAAGAGAAGAGGAATCGTAGAACGATGAAACGTTGCAAATAGTTACCGGTGCTAAATCAACGAATATCGGTGTTAACATGAAACTTTTTGTGAGTCAAAGCACGATTGCCCCCTCTTATAATATTAGTCATTTAAACAACCACTTTCATGCCATTCATTTTAACTTTACCTTGGTGAACAATGGACGTGTCACAGGTCAGTTGATATTGTTTTTTTTAAGAGTCCTGCAAATCCAATTTCAGTTCCTATCATAGCTCTGGCTCATCAGTAACAAGACAGGGGCATTTATCGAAACCCCAATAGTCTGATACTACCTTAGTTACAGCTTCAAAAATATCCATACTATTGGTTGTGCCATGGAAAGGAATAAGATCATGCATCTCCTCTACTAGACTGAAGTCCTCTTGAATAATTTGAACAAAAATTACAAGTTTGCTGATGAATGAAAAATATTTACACTTTTCAATTGTATCACCAAATTTTGTGGACAAATATTGATTAACGTGGTCTAATATTGATTAACGTGGTCTAATATTG
>JAGFPH010001863.1:164386-215326 GCA_018207615.1 Philaenus spumarius
ATTAAAGAAAAAAAATATAGGTGGCGCGAATGTCTAAAAACGTCACAATATTAAAATGTATCCTTATCAAACTGTTAAATGAAATCCTAGTTTGAAATACCGTTTTAAAATATTTGTATCAGTCTAACCTGTGACTGACCTTAAATTGTTTTCAATTATTACTGTTAGTAAAATTAATGCTGTTGCAACTATTAATTGTTTGTAGTTTGTTGTTATGGTAATAAAAATACATTTTGTTTTTACATATACATTTTAACATTAGCATAGGAGCATTTTATTCAAGATGGAAGACCAATACAAATTTTTATTATTTACGATTTTCATGTATAAATCTATATATATATAATCCAATATATATCTGTCTATCTGTCTGTCTGTCTTCTGTTTGTCCTTTATGCGTTACCAAACAATCCATCCAATTGCTCAATTGCTTTGAAATTTTGCATAGTAACACAGGTTAACCCTGGGAAGGTTTTAGGCCATTTACCAAAGTCCCACTGGACTTCAAAGTTTCAATGGTAATCTTATGGAAGAAAGATTTCTTTTGATTTTATCAGGGGCACAAAAACAGCTTTTCGTATAAAAAGCATAGCAACACATCATGTTTGTTTACATTACTTAGCAAATTTGAAGAGTATTACCTTTTTGTGGTTACATTGAAGTTATAAATGTCAAGTCTTTAACGTTGCGAAGCACGGGCACACAGCTAGTTCTACATAAAAACAATTTAGAGACAGTTATATTAAGACTTTAATAATTTATTTAAAGTTTGAACATAAAACGGGGTTTCAATGGAAAAGATTAATATCTCACATTATTTATTTACAACAACTGAGATCCTTTTAATTGTCTGCTGTCCGTTTAGTTTCTCATTATCGCGTTTATTCGTAAAACAAAACACACAAAAAGAAAAAATGAACATTGAAGGTACAAAAATGTACTTAAGTTTTAAATCCACCTGTATAAATAGTTTAAATTCATGACTTTTAATCCTTGGAATAAAACTAATGTGATTCATGCAAATGTTCATATAGTAACGACAACGATAAAACACAATTTACATAATTAATTATACCTTGTTTTTTTTTTTTTTTAGCAAATATTGCCTCACGTTATGTGATTCCAAATCATGTACAGCTTATTTAAATAATCATAATTTCAAAGGAATTTTGCTCTTGTTAAGCTTAAACGCCTCTTTTTTTAATATTACATATCAATATTAAGCTATGTCGTAGGTAGCTATATTAATATGACGTTTACGCTCAACAATAGCAGAATTCCTTTGTAATCATGATTGTTTAAATAGATTTACTCATAAATTGCTCATTTTAAACTTACAATTACGATGTTTTCATTTGTTGAAATAAATTTAATAATTTAGGAAAAATTTAATTACAATTAATATAAAAATGAAACAATATTTTATTTTATATTCAATAAAATTTCTAATTTCAAACTATAAACAGATATTTTATTACACCCCCTAAGGCTCATAATAACTACTTAATCAATTCACAATTGAGAAACACAATATAAGCCTTTGTATTTATGATTATAAAACAAGGCTAATCATTTATATTGTTAATTTAAAAAATACGATTCTGGTTAAAAATAAACCAAATCTTCCCCGGTCCATATTTGTAATGTATTTAATTTGTGTATGATCGAAAAAAACATAAGTTTTTTAACGTGAAATGTGTATACTTAAAAAAGTTAACGTCTAAATTATTTTAGCACAAGACTCTTGGAGATTGAGGTAGTAATTAAGGAGAAAGAAAGAAGAACATTTTATTCTAAAAAGTATAATGAAGTTGGAAAATATTATAAATTAAAATACATTAAAATGTTAACTAATTTTATTCTTTCTCGATTTTAATTTAAAAAATCTTGTTTCATATGTGCAGTGCAACATAAAATACTTTAGATTTAAAGTTGTTTAGGTTAATTGTATCCTAAGTCATTCAAGCGTAGTCAACAGTTTACACCTAATAATAATAATAATTAAGAATTTTACAATTTTGTTCTTAAAATTAACATTTAATGTTTTTTTTGTTTTAATAAACAAAGTAGGTTTTAGTGAACTAAATGAAACTACATTTGTATAGGGTTTAGACCTCGGCTTTATCAGTTCTCGGGTCCAGTCCTTATCATTTATTATTCCAACAGGATTACAAAATACTGTTACAAAAAATTCTGAAGAAGCACGAGTTCTACATGCGTGCCAAGGGTTTCGTACAGCTCCAGACACCTCGAAAGTTTTACCAAAATAACCAAACCAATATAACAATAACAACGATACATCAACAAGTCATGCACTTAATATACTGAAACATCTAACCAACAACAACCATAATTGTAATAAATTGTAAATTTCACTGTGTTAGAGACCTGCAAAAGGTGATGACGCCCCCTCTCCAGAAAATTATTCGGGAAATACATATTTAGCCTGCCATTTTCACAAAGATTTGGATTCTGTATAGTTTTCCTGTAAAATATGCTACAGTTTAAAATAAATGTACGATAAGGTGTTCTAGAAAGTAAAAAGGGAAAGAGGATTTGAGTAATATGTTTGTGAATATCTTCAAAACTCAGTTCAATATCTTGAAATTATTATTTTTTCTACTACTAAATAAAGCTCTTTCAAACGATATTCAACACGATAAAATCTCAAAATATTTACTTTCCAAGTATCAAACCTTGGTCCCAAAAAATCGTGGCATCTGGGACAGACAGCCAGAGTTCCGGTTTTCTTTTTAATGTACGATGCACTAAAAACACTAATATTTTATCCATTTTTTGTCGAACATATTGTACTTGCAAACAAATATAAATTCTACACTGATAGGAAGTGACAGACATTTTTGATTAAACAGGAAACGAACAATAGGCTTACCTTTAAATACAACTTTGAGAGAGGAAGTAAATAGCAATAATGAAAGTTTCAGCCAACATTCACCAAGCTTGCATTGTATTCATTTTCATTTGTCACTTTGATGGGACATTTTCGTTGACCAATATATTGCAGTATACTTTTAATTATATGGGAAGATACTCGTACACCGCTGACGTCGCTCGACTGTCATGGCAGTCTCGCAGTGTTTATATATATATATATATAATGAATGTACAAGGGTGTTTATATTATGTATGTTAATCATTAGTAGAAACTGATATTGTGTATACAGGCAACCATTATACCTTGCATTTGAATTAAAAAGCACTTTTAATTACTTTGGAAATTATAAAAATTCTCATTATTTGTAAAAAATATACCTTTTTCGACATTCAAAATGTTAATACTTTATTTTTAAAGACTATTTTAAAATTAATGATACAATCGGATTTAATCCATTGAGGTAACTAGAGTTATAAAAATAATTATTAGGGAAAAAAGTATAATAATGAATCACCATTACCAAGGTTGAATGACCTTGTGCATATTGCAATGTATTTTTTTTATAAGCACAAATTATATTTTAGATATGTTTGAATAAATACTGACAAATATCATTACACATTATACAATAATGTACAACATTGCATCATACAATTTCATTTTAGGTAAATCGATTTTCCATTTTTAATACTTTGCAATCATTTTTAATATAAATATATATGCAGGGTGACAATTAAGTCTTGAAACGGTTTAATATTTCGTATATAAGGAACATTTTAAGGTAGATATGATTGAGGTACCTGCTCTATGTAAAAATAATATTTTATTAAGATTTCAAAAAAATTATCCGCCATCTTGGATCCGCCATTTTGAATGTAACTTTGTTTTTTTTTTAATAAGAAGGCGGTCATGTGATACATCATTTCGATGTAGAATTTCAAGAGAAACCCAACGGTGAAATTTGCACATCCATATTTTTAACCGATTAAAAGTGGCGGCCAAAAACAACGAAATCGTGTTTTCCGATTTTCTCCATTTTGCTGTACTATTTTTTTAAATACTGATTATTATACTTTTTGGATTTAGAATTAAATAAGCTTTCAAACGATGTGCCATACAACGATATTTGGGAGTAATTAAAATTTTTGAGTTACAGCCATTTTGATTTTTTCATAACTGATTTCTAGTGGTTCAACCAAATATCGTTGTGTGGCATATCATTTGAAAGTTTATTTAATTCTGAATCCAAAAAGAATATTAATTAATATTAAAACAAAAATAGTACAGCAAAATCGGGCAAAATTGGAAAACACGATTTCGTGTTTTTTTGGCTGCCATTTTTAAACAGTTAAAGATATGGATGTGCAAATGTCACCTTTGTTTTTTTTTCTTTAAATTGTACATCGAAATGATGTACCACATGACCACCTTCTTATTTAAAAAAAACAAAGTTACATTCAAAATGGCGGATCCAAGATGGCGGATATTTTTTTTGAAATCTTAATAAAGTAGTATTTTTACATAGAGTAGATACCTCAATCACATCTACCTTAAAATTGTTCTTATATACGAAATATTAAACCGTTTCAAGACTTAATTGTCACCCTGTATAGATTCACGAATAATCCCTTTGAATCAATATTCGGCACAATATTATACCATTCTAACACCAATGGTTTACAAATCATTTCCTTCTTAAATGATAACCACAGTAGACAAAGACTACCTAATGGATGCGTAAAATAAAAGGTTAATTTAATTGAAACACATTTGATTTCAAATGCGCACAGAAAACAAAACATTATAAAATAAATAAAAGTTCTTCTACTTTCATCCTACGTAATTAATTATTAACATTCTCATATATTTTAGTAAATGACTTCAGCTTGATAAATAGCATAGTTCATTACAACATAATTATGAAATACTGAATTATATCATTTACAAATACATGTTGTACATAAACTAGAATCAGTCAGTATTACTGTATGATTCTCCGCACTAAACTGTTGTCCTAAACACACAGGTCATCTATCTGTTTAGAGCAATATTCTCATGTACATTGTACAATCAACCTCTATTTATATAAAACCGAACAAGATAAACTCAATCCCGTGTTTAGGTTTTTGCGATTATTGGAGCGAGGTTAAAGTTATTTATAATACGAGTAGTTTGTTGGAGATAAAATAGAACGTAAATTGTAAAGAGATTTAATATAAACATGCTAAAGTAATATCTTTTCAGTTTGATGTTATAAACGAATATTTGTGAACCTTACAATAGCTTGAAACTTATCTTAGACATATGAAAACTGTTTTAGTGAATTATTTATACCTTTTAATGCATTTATAATTTCAATCAAAATAGTATGTGATTTTGTTTCTAATTTAAAGAAATAGATAGCTAATTTAAAAAGAAACACCACCATCATTTTAATTTATAATTTTAAACCATTTAGAATATATTTAAATTTGGCTCATGTTTTAATGTGAATGTAATGGACAATTTTATGACTTCAATATATGCACTAATTAAAGTAAAACATACAGTACTCGGTCATACAAACGTGAAGCAGATCTTGGTTGTTCGACATGTTTAAATATTATTCCTACAAAAAAACCTGATATTAAAAATGAAATCCTCCTTAAAAACTTAAAATTCATATTTAAATTTACATTTCTAAAAATATGCCTTTATTCAGTATATTTAAATTTCTGATACAGAAATAGTTTCTTAAAAATTAATCACCGTCGATAACAATGGGTCATTAGAATCGTTATAAAATCGATTTGAAATAATGTTATATTTAAATTATTATATATGACGGAAAATTTTACTCAAACTAATGTTATATTTATATTGTTTGCTGTTCCATTATGGATATGAGTACGTTCTATTTGACGATAAATATTTAAAAGGTCGATATTTTGCAATTTTACAAAATAATGATTTTTTATTGGTAGACTTCTTAAAAGATTTATAATAAATGCTTTTGATAAATTTAAACTCAATATAATACCTAATGTTTAAAAAAACTGATTTCATAGAAAATTAGCGTTTCGGAACTTAGCTAGTAGTATTTATGTCTAAGGAACACATCTTTGTATTTCAGTTTCTTCTTAAAACTCCCTATTTTGTATAGCCTATGCTATTTCTAACTAACTGTTGTTCATGTTAAACAAGTATAAATATTCTCGGTCTTCCTATAAAAAAATAGTAATAAATATTTTTTCCTTGGGGTTTTGTAATAACTATATTCCCACTGTGACACTACAAGACAACAAGCTCTAAATCTGAAATAATTGTTTATTTTCTGTCAGCTTGGGTACTTTATTTCATTAAATTACTAGCAATGATATCCATAAAGGAATTGCGTCTATGAACATTACTTGGACCGTCTACTTTCTATTGTGTGTATGTCTTAACCACTTAGGGAAATTTACTTTAAGATATGGTATTCAAAAAATAAATTAGGCTTAGATATGTATATATACATATATTATTTGTAGCTGCACGGTCTAATAATTATCGTACAATGATGTACGTATTGATTTTGTTTAGTACATCTGAAGAAACTATTTATGCATTATTGATGCGGTGTTAGTATATAAAAATATGACAATTTAACACAGTAGTAGTGTCATATAAAATGAAGGTGTATAATCATTTATATGCCTAGAGTTATAACTTAGTAATACTCTTTGATTTGTTACAGACTTACTAACATTATGTGTTTTAAAATATCATTTATAATCTCTTGTCCTTTAGAGGTCTGCTCTAATTTGTTCTACAAAACATTTACAAAACAAGGAATAATAACATATGTTGTTTAACTTAATCTAATTAAGTATAGTTTGTTAGCAGGGAGAAACAATGAACGAAAGAGTCATGTACAAATTTTCTTGAAAGTCAAACGACTCTAAAACCGACTGTTTAAAACTAACATGCATCTCAAATAAACAATTACCTTAGTGGTCATGCACGTTTTAGAAGATAGGTTTCAGTTGCAACAAGGGCCATTTCAGTTGATTTGAAGAAAAGTTTTTTTTTACTTAGGCAGTCGGATCTCAAGGGTACATAATATCACACAATACATTTTGTATTTGGATTTAATTAACCGAGTTTTGCCTCCAACTGATAAATGTGGGGTAAACTGATAAAACATCGTCCTACACATAAAATAATATTTATTTGAACATTTTTTATGTTTTCTTGAGCAATGCACTATAGTGTTTGGGATTCCAACTTTAGCAGAATTTTCGAGCACTTTTATTCTCTTAGTTTATTCACAATACGAATGCCGTCAAAGTCATCGTGTGTTGATGGATTGATATAAAAAGTTTTTTTTTTTTACTAGTAAATTCTTGAGGAATTTTGTTTTAACATATTGAATAAAATGATGTCTGTGTGTAGAGTTATGTTTGTATCATGTGAAAAAACGTTAGTGAATAACACTTTTATTGGAATATTTAACTCATCTGTAAATTATTATTTTTTGTACAAATAGGTCAGAGCAAAGTTAAAAAAATTATACATTTTAGACGTAGAGGTATAAGAGAATTGTAATTATTTATAATTTTATACATAAGTTTGTGTAGTTAGAACAGAGTGAAATGAATAACACAATTGACAACAACAATTTACAAACATTTCATCTAATAGTATTTTAGTGTATTTTTCTTAGAAGCTATTGATTTAAAATCTTAGTTTTAAGTTTTATTGATTAATTTTCTCTAGACAACATTTCAAGATCGTTCTGTGATCCCTCAATAAATGTATTAAGTTTGTCTTATAAACTATACTTTTGTTCATTTTTTACTAAATTATAAACTTCATGAAAGATTTATCCTAACGGATAAAGTTTTGTTATAAAGTTATAAAGCGTCAGTTTTTAATTACTATAAAGTAGGAATGTAAATCTAAAATAAAGCTGATGGAAAATAAAAACTAATATTTTGTTTTATTTTATTTTATTTTTACGTTGTTGCTCTTTCTTTATGTTATAAATGCATAATTTAACACATTCTCTTTAAAAACTTGTAAGTTGGAGTCCTGCTTCAGGTTTATTTTGGTTGTTTCTCTTGAGTGATATTTTTGTAAGTGAGTAATTTTCTGGAAGATAAAATGTTTAAAATATATAATTATTGGCATTTCATACACTTAGGAAACAAGGAAACAATTTACATAACGTGTTTACCAGTAATTAAACAATAACTGTAAAGCAAATTTAGTCATAATTTGGGATTGTATCCAGTTACTGTAAAGCACAATTATATTATTACTCCACGATTAAATGGTTAACTGAACATGTTTCATTTTGAATTTGTAACACTCATTTAAGCAGAACAATGCACAATCAATCTGCATTTAAATTGAAACTTTAGTTTAAACTGAAACTGAATTCCATGTTCGTTTTATTGTAATAGATGAAGAGATTTACAATGGTCTGAATCCCTGTAATCGGTAAAATAATATAAAGAACCACCGTTATAGTTGACAATTTCAATTTAGATTTGTTACAGAAAGTTGAAGTACAAACATTGCAGTATTATCATAACTTGTGTTGAATATTTTAAAACTGCAGATAGTTCTTGTCTACCTTATGATAATATGAAACTATGCTTAATAATAAACTAAAAACAATTACAGTACTACGAATTTATCTCACTTTCTATTTTCGATTAAACTTCAATATTGCTTCAATATTCATTTTTCGTGTACCTAAGGTTGTACATATTGTACATGAGCCTAGTTGTAATGATATTTTGATTTTAATATAAAAAAATTAACAATTCAGTTACACAATAAAATATACTGAATAATAAATATTTTTTGCAGTTATTTTTACTAAATTACAAGTGAAAAAAACATGTACCAAGACCGGGATTCGAACCCATGACCTTTACCATTTCGTGGTAACGCTTTGCCAACTGAGCCAACCAGATCACACCAAATATTGGTCAATGTTATCTCAGTGGTACGGTTTCCTGCATTTTTTGAACTAATAGACTGGATACCTAGTATGAAACGACGTTGAAAACAATCTTACTAATTCTATTTGCAGCTTACAGTGGTTATCTATTGTTGTTTTTATTGTAGAGGTCCTGGGTTCAAATCCCGGTATTGGTCCATGTTTTTTTTCACTTGTAATTTGGTTAAACTAACCCTTGCAGGGGAAGTGTGTAAGCAGAAAAACGATTACAAATTAAAAACAGTAATTTTTTATTAAATAATAATCTATGAATGCATAAATTAATAGTAAAAGCAATAACTCTTATTGTTTAGGTTTTAGAAAATATTACACCTTTAAAGTTAGATCAACAAATTTGCATAACAATTAACATTTTATCGTTAGTTTTTCAGGTATCCAATTCTTAACTTTTGACAGTTTATTTGGCTTGGAAAGAAAGAAGAAGAAAAATCATAAACTCTTAACAATCTCGAATAGCATTAGGCTTTTGATTTCATGCAACGAACAACCGACAAGTGGTAGCATGTATCACGCAACGAGTTAGAAAGAAATCACGCAGTCACGGACAAGATTGTTTTACGGCAGTTTTATTTAGCATATTATTTTAGTTTAAGAGTATTTGTTGTAAGTGTTTGATTTCTCATAATCACACAAATGTAATAATCTCTGTTCTTTTACTTTGTAGTACTTATTTATTAAATGCCCCAAGAACAAGCTAAAATAAAAAAATAGATTATTTAATAAAACAAATTTTTAATATATTAATTGATTACTTAACAAGTAATTATTAGTGAATTAGTTTTATTTTGCATTAATGTAGTCTGTCTTTAATATTGCAAAGTATTATTAATACATTGTTGTTTTATTATTAGAGTTTGTGTTTGTGTTATTTTAAATTATGACTTCTTTATACTTCTTTATGTAATGTGTTAACTTCATTCAGAATAAAGTAGTGTAGAATCTATAATAAATTAAACGAATACTCAAAATTAAAACGCCATTAAAAATTGCATTACTTAAACACACTTTTGGTGTAATAATAGTGAAACCAAGATGAAGAACACACATGTATTTATTACATTATATTATTTATTATAAAACTTGTCTATTGGTATATTTACTGGTTACATAATTTCTAAACATGCCAAATGTCCTTAGTAAAAACTTTATCCTTTCCAGGAAACACTGGCATAAAAAATCCTCTTTTAACTATCAGTTTAAAATAAGGTCTAAAATGTGTGGTCTTACGTGAAGGTAATGAGCGGAAAAGGTTAAACATTTAAACATTTATTTATACACGGGTATTTCGAAAACATATAAATCTTGTTTTAATTTCAAAACAAAGTCAGCTTCAACGCAGCCATGCGGCCTTGCGTATAACTTTTCAAATACCATTGCATGCTTGAAAGCATAAACTTTGCGATTTAATAATTAATCATTTAATTAAGCTAAGCTAAATGCAGGTGACGCTATTTTACTTCTTTCTCGCCTTAAATATTCTACCTCTTGAGCTACTGTGTTCTTACTTGTTATTATAAAATCTTCTTGAGTTATTAATACAACTCTGAGTTTCAAGCAAAATTATTATTATCTATTTGTTATAAAATACGTTTATATAGCCAACAATATAATGCGACTAAAATTTTAAATAACACGTTTGTTATTTGTTTAATTTATTTGCTGGGATAAAACTATTTATAGATGATTTATTTTTGATGGTTTTGTGTAATTAGGAGTATTTTAATGCTATTACATAAACGTAATTCTTTAAATAAATATATTTCCTAAACTGCACCTTTATATAATTGCATATTCATTATATATGTGCACAAGATAACCTTCTTACAATTGCATATTCGTATTATGTGTGCTAAGTGTGTAGTCTTTTTAAAAATTGTAACTTAAATTTAAATTAAATTTCATCTCTTTTAAAACCAACAAATGTAAAATTATTTCTGCCTCAAAAGTTACTAAGATAATAAAACCGGCTGAGAGTATCCCACAATTGTGTAATATGGAAATTGTCGTTTCAAATTAAACATTAAATGAAAAACTACCTTATTTATGTTCCAATATTCACCACGCCGGTGGCAAGCGGATGTTATTTCAAGAGGGTTTCAATTTACGACATAGCTGTTTTTCCTCATGAACGTTTAAATTACAAAACAAAATTTATAAAAAATAGTACTGAAAAACAATATTTGGGAGCTATCTGTTTATAATTCATTGTTTTTATTTCATGGCATACCCTTCAAAAGTTTGCATATTTAATAAGATTGCTTTTTTATGAAAAACAAATGGACAAGAGAGATTTATACTGCCTCATTCTTTTAAAAGTTAAATAATGCGATCAAGTTATATTTTTTAAATATTAGAACTTACGTAAAAACTTCCGTAAATATTCAAATGAATATCTTACAAAAAGGTACAATTAAGGACTATCGCATCCTTTACATCTATATTGTGGTAATAAGGTTTAATATTGATGATTTTTTTTTAAATTATTTTCGGTGATTGCCACGTATCGATTTTCATAATTTCACCTTCAGTCATACAACAAATAACTCTTTAACTTGTTCCAACGAAACAATATATAACTCATAACAAACTTACAATCGTTCAAATATTTGCTACATTTTTAATGTGAAAAAGAAAATTACGATTGAAACTTGTCAAATGATCTTTCTTACAATTAGCATTATTTTGACTTTGACCCCTAAATAAATACACTCGAAACTAGGGCAGTCTTCTGCGCGGTTTGCAAGCGAATCCCTTGCTGCTTCTACGCACATATTTAAACATTTCTCTATAATAATGTTAAATATAGGATTAATCACATCCTCAGTGCTGAAATGGTAAATAATAATACAAGTTTGAATCAAACTATTTACTGATACTGTGAAATATGAATTTCATTGTTAAAATAGGTACATTTTACATACATACGCGTATTTTTAAGGAAATGAGCAATTTGTAAATACATATAAAGTAAACAATCAGTCATTTTGTGTTGGTTGATAAAAGTAATATAAAAAATAACAACTAATAAATATAAAATAAAATAAAAACAAACACAAATTTTTAAGAAGTGTAAAAATGTTATAATTAGAATTTTATTGCTGGGTTTTAATATAAGAAAGAATAAAATTGTAAATCTATGAAATACGTTTGTTAGTTTTAATAAAATTAATTTATATAAAAACAACTTAATAAACGGGTGCGACAAGACCATTGTTCAGTAGGCAAGATGGCGAGGAATCGCACTTAAGATTGAATTTCGAATTCAACTATTGTCAATTTTCTGTGTGTTAATACACTTCCCGTGTAAATGGCTGGTATAAAGTTAATATATTAACTAAACAATTTCTTTTAACTACTAAACTTATTTCTTATTACAGTCAAAGTTACGACAGTATTTTTAAAAGTAGGCCTACAGTTCTTTTTTAACTACTTTCAGTTTTTGTATTTTCATTTTCAATTTTATTAACTTGTGGAAATACAAATTAGTGTAATATACATGTCATTTAAAATTTTAATAATGCATAATTAAGTAAAAGAAACAATCATATTAAAGTAAATATTCAAGTAAATTCTATTCATTAAATAAGAATAGATGAATATATTCTTTGACCTATTAAAGACAAAATAACAAATAAAACTAATTTAAAAATAAATTCCTGTAAACCACATAAAGTCATTAATTAAAACATTTTTTTACAGTTTAATCAAACACATTTTATAGTTAACGAAGGCTGTTTTGAAAATAATTGCAATTTTAAATAAATAAATTATTTTTCTGGAAACTCAACATGTAGTGATAGTGTCGTAATCGAGTGCTGTTATTGTTAATGTCCTTGAATTACGTTGCTCCAAAGCATACGTTCTAATTTTACTTTCTGAATTTCTTTTAAACGTTTGTAGATATATTACTTGGAGAATTATTGGGACAGAGATTATTACAAACGGCATTTTCGTCACACAGACAGACATGAACTATTAGTTTCGTTACTACCACAGAACCTAGAAAAGAATTACATGCAAGAATTACTAACTATTGACAATAGTTACATGATTGAAAAAGCAAAAGTTTAATCCTATCCAAAATAACACTTATTATTGTTCATTTATCAAGTTAAATACACGTTAACTTTCTTGTAAAAGAAAAGGCTTCTCCGAAACTGGATGTTTTTCTTGTTTTGAAGCCTAGAGCTATGGTAGTTATTTGTTAAACGTGGCTTTCGCTTCTATGTCTTTTTGTAATTTCTTTGCATTGAACTCAGTTAAATAAATGTAGAAAACATTTTTAACTGTAATACCAAGAAATACAATTTAATATTAACTAAGCACGTATTCATTAAAACAATAGCTTGAAAAGTAATAAACATTAACTTAAGTTTATTGAATCTTTTGTATATTATATCCTGTTCTGTGCAAAGTTTAATGAGCTAAGAATCAAAGTAACAAACCCTCTTGTATGATGCAAGTCACGGCTCTAACCAGTGTCTGTGTCAAGGGGATTAATCTGTCGGGATACTGTTACGTCGGCGTCGTCTAGAAGACTTTGCTGTGGTCGAGCTAGTTTACTGTGGTTTTAAAACATTGTTTTTATATACTGATTTATAAAATCAGACAACACAAAATAAAACTGAACGGTATTATATTTTTGTTGATCTGGAATTACATTCTGAACGTAAAATAGTAAGTATTTTAAATTTGTAATATTAGTTTTATTTAACAAATAAAACATAAATATATTTAAATGTAGGTACATATGTAAAGGATGACTTTGCTCCTAATGCTATAATTTTAAAACATTTAAATGTAGCAAAACAAAGATGATAATTTAATAAAAAATATTGTCCTTGTCTTTTTTCTCACACAGATTCTCATAGCTAATCTATCTATTAATGTATGCATTCATGTATGTATGTATTAATCGATTGCTATTAATATATTTTAATATTTGTCTTAGCAATCTTTAAAACTGTCAATTGTTTACAGCAGTTTCGCCTATTTTATCAGGCATCATCAGAACTTACAAAATTTTCACATTGCACTGATTAAAAACTTCCGTAAAAGATTCCAGTAACATATATCATCCAGTTCGAAATTAAATGCCACCAAATCCAACTTTGCTGAGCATTTAATAAACGAGGATCATTCCTATACGGACATGAACAACAACATGGAAATCCTGAATTTCTGTAACAAGTTACATAAATTAAATACTTTAGAGGCCTACCAGATATACAATAATTACAAGGACAAAGGGAATTTATTGAATGACCAAACACAGTTCCAATCCAACTTAATATTTGGTTTAATAGATAAGATGTCTCCACCCATAGCCACCAACCTGAATAATCAGCCCTTCAGTTGGATAAAAAGCACAAGCGTGAATGGTCACACACTGTGACATTAAATTTTATTAAATGTTCTAACTGTACGTTTTATTTATTTGTTAAATGTGTTTTTATAAACTACGTTTTTAATCAGTATAATGTGAAAAGTGTTTTAAGTTCTGTTGATGCCTGATAAATAGGCGAAACAGATGTAAACAATTTAAAGATTTCTAAGGCAAGTAGTAGATTTAATATTATTATAATCTATTTACTTATTTACTCAAACGCGTTAAATGACAATGTCCCTTATCTTCAATGATGAATGAATGAGCTACAGTAATAAAATTATAACTATATTTAATCCTGTGTGAAAAATGTGAGTTATAATTTTATTATTGCGTTACACTCTTGTAGGCGTTTTTGAGAAAATAAAAGTTGGAAGGTTGAGGCCGGTTCGAATATAGAAACAATTTTACACATCAAGAAAATATAACGTCATTTACTTATTTAATCAATTGATTTATTTTGAGGTTCACTTCACAAACAATTGAGTTTAAAAACACAAACAAATTTTATAGACTTTGGATACCTGAACAAATATAATACAATTCAATTTTATAGAATCAACTTATGGACTAGGAAGGCTGTAGATGTCCTAAGATTTCTTTGTGTTTACAAAATCGCTTTGTTCACAATGAATGTTAACACATTATTTATATATTTAAATAGTTTAACTAAATTATTTGTATTGCAAAAGATAGTAATATTTAAAAAAATATATTAAATAGAACCAATAGATTAAAATTAATGAGCAAAACTTTCCTGAGGGACAATAGCCAAAAGTATTGCTAAGAATGCCAGAGATAATAGATTAAAACAAAAATATATATTTTGAATCTACAATGATTCAACGTACTAGAATTAGATTAGTTACAGAGAAAGAATGACGTTATGAAAATAGAAGAGCCACCGATCCGCTATCCTCCCTAGTCAGTCAGCACGTTCATCCGCTTCAAATCTTGGAGTTAACAACAACATGTCAAGAGGGTTAGGATTTCCAGAAAGACGCTTTGTATGACTCCTACTTCAACGACAAACCAGATAGTCTTTGAGGGTGATGGGCCTTATTGGGAGGCACAGCTGAAGGTCTTGGTCAAGGAAATTTCAGAATCTATATCATCAATAGAATCATTTGGTCTAAAGACTGAAGAGAGGTGAGCAGGAAACGCTTAGGCCTTTTCAGCGTCAGTACGTGCCCAAGAGGTTCCTGTTCTGACAGAAGGAAAATATTTCTGGGGTTTCTTATAATTTGTGTAGTCCTCTACAAGGAATAATCGTCATGGCCTGATGGTGACATACGTCCCAGCTTATCCTTAAGAGTTTCGTTGGCAGATTCAACCAGCACCTGTTTTAGCTCTTTAGATGCACGATTTAGTAGAATTTTATTAAGGAAAAGGTGGGATTGATGCAAGAGTCTTCGTAAGCTACGCTTTTTCTTTTATTTGACCCCTAATAATTGAGGAAACCATTACCCCTGGTTGCCTGCTTTTCAGCTCAGGAGAATTAATCCACGCTGCGACTTGGATAAGATTGGTAATGTAACGAAAGCCTGGTTAATGTCATCAGCACTGTTTAAGGGAACATTGAGATTCACGCTTTCATCCTGAAGAAATCACAATCAGTTCTACAGTTGGAGAGTTTTTTTTACGGTTGGTACTGTTTTTCCCCTATAACAATTTCCAAGCTTTTGGTTAAATCTCAGCTTATATTTACAGTGCGTATACATCAATTCATGTATTTACTTCAAGTTGAAAATAAAAACTTAAACAGAGGTATAAAATTGTACTACTTTTATAATATTTTGTAATTAGGTATTGAAATTGGTAAAAGGAGAGGGGAAATTAAGTTTCAGCTTTTTCTGTCTTCGACTATCCTAGCCTAACATTATTGACTTAAGTATTCGCTAAACCTGCTCATTATAGACATTTAGTCGGTAGTCCAACAGATAAAACAAGAAATATACTCTTATTTATAAATAATACGAAATACATTTGTAGAAGCAATTACCAAAAGAACCCTAGATGCAAAACATATCCACATCCATTATATATTTGTCCTAAAATGGAATTTATTTTCCTTCAAGCACACACAAAACTAGTGTTTTCGTATTTTAAATCAATCTTGTATTTAAATAAGAAGTTAAAAAAGATTTACAGCTCTTTTTGTTAACTATTTCATGCATAACAATAAATTTACTAATATTAATATGAATATTAAAATACTCTTTCTTTCATCATTTATCAGCTTATTTTTATGTATCCGTAGACTATTTCCTAATAATTAAATTTAACCTTAAAGTAGGCTATGAAATGTAAGTATACACTATAGTTGCTTATTAATAGAATTGCATTACTTTATTTGAAAATTAATACGTTTTCATTTTTATTTTTCATTTGCGTTTCAATATTACAATAAAACTATATTTCTTACAACTTAAGATATCAAACAAAAGAAATGAAATAAAACTGCTATCTACTGGTTACTGCTATATTTCTCTCTGACACTTTGCGTGATGCATGCACTATAACTTAGCTGTTACATTCTGTGAAATCAAAAGGTTAAAGCAATTAAAACGTATCATATGATTATTTATTTAGTTTCTTAGCTGTTTAGTGTCTAATCCTTACGATAAGAAGATCAATAAAAATCTTAAAAAAACCAAATAAAGTAGATTGCTAAGTAGTTATGGTTTTAATTTGAGGAAACAGCAAAATAAGTTAGTAAACCCTCCATAATATAATAACCCTCGTAAGGTATTAAGTAATTTGGTATAATTAATTAGTATTGTATTTCTAGTGGATCCGATCGAGTGATAATGTGGTCATCACCATTTCATTTATAACTCGATCATTTAAAACTAGATTTTGCTAACACATCGCTAGAAAGTCTTTCACGCAAAAATCTAAGTTTGCTGAGCATCTAGTCCAGAATAATGTCAAACGGTTGAAAATATCAATACAAATATGGAAGATTACACAAATGTCATAGGTCTCCTTTTATGTCGAGTTTAGAGGAAATGCATATATACAACGCATTTAAATACGACGCAGACAACACTCTTAATGAGAAGCTAAAGTATAATTCTACAGTATTGTTCAACGCTATCCATTGTATAGGTACACAGAACCCAAAAACTAAAATAAGTGACTTCCAGACTAAACAAGTAGGGGTGGGATAGAACCAAGGTTGTTAGAGTATATTAGAACTAGCAGTCGTGAGAAGGTTAGTTCCGTATAACCGGCTGGCCAACATGATCGTAGTGCGGCGTGTGTTATTTGTTTATTAATGTTAGACTTATTTTGTTTTATTTAATGTTAGGTGTGCTTTTTGTTATTTGTGTTTCGTATTTCTTATGACTTGAAAATGGAAGTATAGTCTTCCGAAACCGGTCGACGCCAAAAACGTATTACAGAACTGTTGATGGTACCTTAGGTATACATATATTGTTACTGTGTTTTTTTTCCACAGTATATCAGACATAAGTGGTACTACTGAACCTAGGCAATGAACGAACTCGTAAACGTAATAACTAATGTATATTACAATCAACATAACAAGGGTAAAGACCTGATAGGAATTGTTCACTTAATCATGCAAGTTAAGGAGTATAGCTAAGGTAACGTAAGTTTACAGTTATGAGTAAGTAATAAACACACGTTTTATAAATGTTGATAAGAGGAAACAGCACTGCAATTTGCTGCTTCCTGCTAATATTTTGGTCCCATACGACTGATAAGGTGAGGACACTCTGCAGCAAGGAAGCTATAAATTGGTTTCTAGTAGGTTGATGTAATTACCCTTTCGAACTGACACTCAAACGTGCTGTTTATTAAATTGGTCTTCGTGTTACTTCAATATTAATTTCCAAGTGTGATTAATTGTACTAAAGTTTTGACAAGTACAACACGCTGATATTGTTTGATAACCCAAACCTGCCAATCACAATGCACTTCACGAAACACGCAGTCAGTTATGTCATGGGATTACACTGTGAGATATTTAACAGATTAACAACTAATTACTCGTTATCTTTAGTGTAATTCTCACGGTCTGTGAGTAAGGAAAATGCTAACTAGGAACACGATTTATTAGGCACCAAATTAAATGCGAGAAAGGCACTGTACCTAAAAACATTTATCGCACAAACTCACACAAAAATAATGCAGTTTGATTAAAAATAATAGTAATACATCTGATAACTTTGTATTATTAGTGTTCTGTAATCATTTTTTTTAAACACACATAATAATGGAATACTACAGATCAATGCAAATGTATGTTACGATTTATTAATTTCAAAGGTTTATTTATTTGTTATTTCTTACTTGTGACTACCACTATTAAAAGTGTTATAACATCTTGTAGAGTAGTTTTGTTAGTTACGAAATAATTAATCTTTACTAAAGATTAAGAATTGACTAAAACTGTACAATCACCATGCCATTTTCATTAACGTTTGGCTTAATCTTACTTAACGGTAACTTGTATGTTCAATAAGTATGAATTTATCTTTTATATGTATAGAAAGTAATCCATGTATATGTAGTTGTACAGAATATAATTCATTTGCAGTTGTATATTATGAGTAATTTTCGTATGTATGAATTAATTTATTTAACACATTTATACTACTTCTTTTCATTGTAGGGCTAATCATGTTGGGAGGGCAAGTATGGATTTATTTAAATTTAGGAAAGGTATATTTTGATCTATTATGGCTTCCATTCAGTCAAACATGAAAGTAATTAAATGGCAGATCTTACCTCTGATCTCACAAGTATGATATTAACACCGTCTTCTAGAACATAGATACGTTCATAAGTTGCAACTATTTGAAGCAATAATTCTAAATTTTTTAAAAGACACTGTAAATAGCACTATAGCTAGGAACACAATTAAAAACACAAATTTAGATTTATAATTTGCAGTCATATTGGCAAACAGATTGGATAATTTTTTGTTTGTTGTGTATTTAGTGGAATTCAAATATTAAATTTCATTTTACAGCTTTAGTGGCAATTCAATGTCCGAATTCTTATTGTGTAACATTTAACGTGACAATTTGCAGAAGCAAATAAGTTTAATAATTGCGCAACGAATAAACCTAGTCGGATAACCACCATTACACGTGTAATATGTGACTATTTGCCTCGTCATAATAAGGAAAATTAAAATTAAAATTCGAAACAGATGTTTTGTAACATGAAAATATTTATAAATGTTTCTATTAACTTTACTTTTTCAGGGAACCACCAGTTCAATATGTATAGGAAACCCGCAGACACAGAGCACACCTTACATAACAGTTAAAATCACACTCATTCCCACAAAATGGCAGCATATAACAGCTTCATTTACATACTAGGAACAGTACCCGTGACACAAAGATTTCATAGAGGAATATAATATAATAAAGTACATAGCCTCACAAAACGGATATGAACCTACCATGTTGAGAAACAAGAAATTGTTGAAATTGCTAAGAAACAAGAAATTAAGGCTGCAAAACCGAGGACAAAAACGGACAATAAATACGTATCAGTGCCTTACAACCACAGATTGCATAACTCATTGAGCAAAGCTTTCAGAAAAATAGAGTATATTACCACATACAGCACAAGAAGTAATTTGTCGTATATATTTAACTTATACAAGTACCAACAATAATTTTAAGAGACAGGAGTGAACCAGATATCATCAGGGGATTGCCCCAAAGTGGTATTGGTAAAAAAAACAATGT
Source organism: Philaenus spumarius (assembly GCA_018207615.1). NCBI lineage: Eukaryota > Metazoa > Arthropoda > Insecta > Hemiptera > Aphrophoridae > Philaenus > Philaenus spumarius. The sequence goes on from JAGFPH010001863.1 coordinate 184,396, forward strand.
CATATAAAATACGCGAAAGATATAGTGACATTAAAGCCGTTCTGTATAAATAAGTCTTTAAAGATCATGTGGATGGTGGAAACTTTTTGTAAAAACCCTTTTACGTCTATATGCACTGACGAATTAGAAAAATATGCTAATACGTAATGACGATTGTGAAATGGTAATTAGATTATTTGCCTGTTATTTTAGCAGAGCTTATTTATTTTATGTACTCTCATTTTTCGCCACTGCACATTTAAATTAGATGATACATTAATACAAGTATAACAATCAACTAAAACGGATTCTTTCGTGTCAGTGAAGAAAAGTAAGAACAAGATTAACAAGGTATACATTCAAATATGTTAAAGCTATACACTTTAAACCCATATAAACCCATATTGTAATCTATTATAATTAGAGATATAATACATACAAGTCTATCCCTGGACCATAGAATTGGAAACAGTATGTTGTGTTTATAACAAGTTGATTATTATTTCTCAGAACAAACTCATTCACCCTTTACATCCGTTACAAAGTGAAACTTTATCAATCACAAGTTTTGTCAAAGAAAGAAGGAATTAATTACTTTTTGTCTTCAGAGGAAGAAAATAAAAAAATTATTTTTTTATAATACGAGTTTTCTGTTTTAAAGACAAATATTTAACGAGTGTTTCACAAGATCGTAAGATTTGAAAATACTTAATTGAAAAATTATTTTTAACATCGATATTACGGTTGGTCTGTTTAAAGTTACAAGACAAACTTTCATACCTATACATTTACGCATTAGTTTAATGACTGATAATTCATTATGCTCATCGTAATTATGTATTTTATTCATATACTCATTTATATTTTACTAAATGCAATTTACATGTTACATCCATTTTAACCTACAGTAGAAGTTATATTTTAATTCACTTTTAATTTAGTTTTATCGTAAAGCTTCCATTTTTAATACTAAGTAATTATTAAATACCACATACCGAAAAATGTGTGTTTTTTTGCAAAATAATTTAAAACGCTCTATTTAAGTGATGGACAGGCATTAAAAGTAAGCAATCTGTTGGTAAATTAATTTATTCTGCAATTTACAATTCTGAAACTGTTTTTCAAAATATCTGTTTTAAAGTGTTTTTTTCTTCAGAACTCGAATTGTATTACTCTTATATAGAACATTATTTGTTTACAAAGGTATTTGAACAGTAGAAACTACAAATTATTAGACTTAAACTTATTTTTTACAATTTTTGTTCCTACAACATTCAACAGTACTTTTACTCATTATATGTGTGTAAATATTGTTGAAACTGATGCTACATGTGTTAAATCTTTTACTACAACTTGAATATACCAGCACTAGAAAAAACAAAACAATAGAACAGTCAGCTATTTTCTACCTGGAGTCATAACCTCAAATTTGTTTACTAACTGCTCTATGTATTCCTACTTCATTGCAAGTGTTTAAATGCGTTTTTTCCCTTCTTTAGTGCTCTATTTGTAATAATATATCAGTTTTGTCTTTGTTTAACTTGTTTCAGAAGATGTGTGTGTCTTTTTAATTTGTTAAAACTGATTAGAGAAGTTTTATGAAAATGGGCAAAACGTCAGATTTGCCACCTCAAAAAGTAGCTTTGACAAAGGTTCTTTTGGGGAAAATAGCTATTCTCAAAGAGAAATAGCCAAAAGGCTTAATATTTCAAAAAAATCTGTGACCAGGATTAAGTTAGCTTATGATAACAACAATGTTTACCAATCAACGCGAGTTGAAAGTGCGGGCGTAGACGTAAACTCAATGAAAGACTAACCAGAAAACTGAAGAATTTGGCTTTAAAAAACAGAAGAAACACTAAAAAACAAAAGACTATGGAGTCAATGTTTCTCCCAGAACTGTTATCCAGCCCTTAAAGATGTTGGATTAAATGATCACGAAAAACCAGCCATGGCTAAAAACAGTTTACAGTGGGCAAAAGGTCTGAAGCAATGGACATAAGATGATTGGAAGAAGGTAACAAGCATAACATTAAATCAATTGACCTTTTCTAGCCTACTATATACAATTTCCTTTCCTAGTTAGCTAACATAAAATATTGCAGCCTAGTCTAACCAGGCTTAAAGCATACCATAGCCTAGCTTACTCGGTCTACTGTAAACTAGCGTAACTTACAGTAACCAAGTCTCATGCACTCTAAATATTGCATTTGGCTAATTAAAATACAGTAATAATTATGTTTTCAGGTTTTTTTTTCGATGAGTCCATTCTCCAAGTGTCGGATATAACCAGCCAGTACGTGCGAAGGAGACCGAACGAAGAGTTTCATGAGGATTGTGTAATGCAAACCGTAAAACATCCAACTTTGGTCATGGTTTGGAGTTCCATGTCTGCACATGGGCAAGGTAGGTTGTAAATTGTTGAAAAATCAACGAGACAAGACCAGTACTTGAAAGTTCTACAAAGAAAAATGGTTCCGCTGGCCAAAGAATGGTTCCCGGATGATGAATATGTTTTTATGCACGATGGAGCTCCGTGTCATAAAGCAAAGAGCATAACAGCATTTTTAAATGTAAATGAAATAAGTGTTTTTCTTTAGCCAGGGAACAGTCTAGACATGAACCCGATCGAGAATATCTGGGCAATTGTAAAAAAGAGAATGAAGAAAGAAAAGATTACAGCAAAAATGGGCTTGATCGAGACTTTAATAAAAGTGTGACACCATGACGAGGAAATTAAAAATTCGTGCCAAAAACTGGTGGAAAGTATGCCTAAGAGATTAGAAATGCTCATACAAAATAAGGGCATGCATACTAAATATTAAATGTTTCAAATGTGTGTTTATCTTAATTTTGAATAAATTAAATGAAAAAACCATGTTGAGTCATTTGTCACCCCTCTGTAACTAGCCTATCAATACAAATTTTCTAATTACAAGCATATTTTTTATGTAATATATTAGTGGCTGTAATATAATGTATAAGATACAAGGTTATTATTTTTACATTTGAATAACTTATACAAACAATGATTGAAGCGGTTATATCACAACATGTTATTTTTAAATCCAATATCAACTTTCACAAACACTAAAAATGTACTACAGTTGATCAACATCAACAACAGTTGATATTTTTTAAATGTGTGTAATGTATTTAACTGTATGACAAAAGGCATTACAGCTAAGCGAGCTGGGCACTTTAAGACGAGGAAAAATAAAAATAATGAATTGCTAAATATAGGTTGGTACTACCGTCTGCTTTATATCATAACAGATCAGGGCAATCTCTCATCTACATTCTGCACAGCATTCTCCCTCTGTGCTTTAGTAAACTCATGTGTTTTAAATATATTGCATTGTTTGCAAAATTAAAATGGACGTCATTTGTTAAATTTAGTGATTTTCGTTTTATGTTTTCTATAAAGAAATACTTTATCATAAATATGACTTCGTAAATAATTTATTAATAAATTAAACTGAAAAAAAAACACATTTATTATTTAGAACTGAGAAAATATTTATAAAAAACAACTTATGTATATAATAAATTATCCTTAAAATCAGTTTAATGCCTTTGTGAAACTATGTGTACAAAAATTAAATGTATATATTTTTATAAGCATCCGATATTAGTAGTTTGAAGATTATTTAATGCTATTTCTACTTTATTAAAAGATGATTTTTCTTAGTATTCAAGTTTTATACTCATGTTGCTTGACATTGTGATTAGAACCACACAATCAGCACAACCAAAGAAACTCTATAAACTCATTACATTGATTAACTTATCTCTTCATATGGACAATTAATTACTATATCGCATCAAACGATGGGCGAATCCCCTTTGGGTTATTATAATTTTTGATAACTTTCTAAGTGACAGACTGCTCAATTGAGCAGCTCAGCGGTCGACGCAAGTGGTTTACTGCTCAGTTGAGTAGTCTCAGACAACACAACTTTTATCGAATATTTCACCCATTAAATATTACCCAATCTCAATGAAACAAAAACCATTTGAAAAAAAAACTTAAAACTTAAATTTTTGTATTTACAAATTTGGTCTAAAACGTATATTTACATAAATGTAATCATGTAATTGTAATTGTCTAAATCAACTGATGTCACGCGAGAAAGCACAAGGAAATGACTCAAACTCATCAACTTTTAAAGGCCATAACTGTTAGACAGAGTTGTTTTGAAAAAAAAAAAATAAGGACACCAGAGGATTCGTCAAGGTTCGAAATTTCATTCGCCAATCTTATAGTTTCTTAGATATGATTTTTTCTGTAAACTCTGGCAATTAGACAGGTTCATCAAATGAGAAAGCACATTTGCATCGCTATATTTATCTGAATAATGATTTTTATATCGATTTGAAGTGCAAGTTCTATATTTTCCTTTGATATAAGGAAAACCGGATTTATTGTTCGCAGGCTATTCCGATATTTTCGTTAAATACGTGCATTTCTTCAACGCCCTGGGTACGTTAGCTCTTACCTTTTACCATTTTTTACACCACGACAGCGTCTGGCTGGCACTGTATACTATAAGTTACGTTTGTGAGAGTTTTGCTTGTTTGTTCTAATTTACTGTTTATATTAAAGACCACTAAATAATTGCGTTGCGCGGCGGCCAATAGGATGGGCGCGCAGCGTTGCCATATCTATACTAGTCTCGTACACTCCTGGTATTTACCGCTGGAGGATTGAGCGCACAGTTTATAGAATTAAAAATGCGTTGAGTCAGCCACGTTCAGTTAGAAGCGTGGGAAGAACGTGACAACGTCGCACTAAGGCGGTTGGAGCGTTCAAGGTCTCGGTGTACACAAGTCCGTTCCTCCACGGTATTCGTTCGTGGTCTTTACTGTAGTTATCTAGTTCAATGTTAAAATAAGATCAAAATGTTATCTGGTTTGAATAAAATACCAAGGTTTTCAAATCACATTCATAGAATACTTACATTTTCTGTAAAATAATACTTGTCTAAAAAGACGTTTTCAAGCACTGTATACTAAAAATTATTCCATACCCCCAGACTCTCCGGGATAGAAGACAGCCTACCCCCTGAAAAGCGGCTGGATCCGCCCATGCATCGAACCATTGTAAATTATCGTATCTTAACATATATGATGGTATCTTACCATATCGTATTACTTCGCTTCATATATAAATAAATCGTATCCAAAAGAATAAGAAAAAAATGGTGAAATAATAATAACAAATGCAGTGAATTGTAACTAAAGATATATTTCCTGATAATAAGTTATTTATCTCAGATTCTTTATATTTTTTACATTATTTTGTGCTGTAGAATTTCGTGGTTCAAAATTCTGTTTTATTCTGCACATAAACTCAATTTATTTTTTTCTCTGAAGACAGCCTCTTCTATAATCCAAACCAGCGTTTGTCCCACAAAGGTAATAAAATGTCTACAACCTCTCTCTACAACCTATGTGTGCTATTGTTTCCATCTATAATTTGCCAAATTAACTTTTACTGTTTTTTTGCCTTGTGTGAGTAATTTAATAAAATTTTCTAATCTAAATAATATTAATAATAATATACGATCAAGGCAATCTATTATAACTACCTAAATTGAACCGTAATCATAAATCTTAAATAACCACGATTGTATCACCAACATTGTATTTGCTTCGGATAGAAACATCCTAGTTTGTTTTTAGCTAAAATTAATAATTTAAACAAAAGGACAATTTTAATAATGTACGGATGGATTAATTCATACTGTAAATAAATTAGGTCATACATTTCTATTTCCTTACAAAGCAGATATAACTAAACTATAACTTTTACTCTCCACAAAGACTAACTATCTCAAAACTATCTCAACAATTGATTTTACAAGGGTAGTCTGTTATTATTTGTATTACAACTATAATTAACGAATTTAGTGTTTATTGTTGAAACTGTCATTTAACAAAATACGTTATAAGCGACAGTTTAGATTTGTAAATAACTGATATACTATACCCAATTTTGAACTGAACAAACTTTGTCGACTCTTTCCATTAAACAATAATTTAATTTGTTTAAATACGGATCTATGAATATGTTACTGTCATTTTTATATATTTTATGTGAATGGACCAAATTCCATGTTATTTAATAACACTGTGTAAATATTTACTTAACTAAGATCGGTTTTGTTAAACCATAATTAATCCATTTATATAATTGGAGTAAATAACTTAAAACATTTTTTTTACATTCATTACTATTTTTGTATAGAAATATATATTAGGCCTATTCGATATTTTTAAGAGTGTACCAATTCTGATTATCAAGTGAAACCCTAAAAATAAACAACACATACATAGCTTACGTAATTTTAAATGCCCAGGCATATTCGTTACGTAAGAACCATCCTATATTTAAAATGTGTAAACATTATATGTATTTCAACTATTATGTAGGCCTATAGGCTTATTCTGGAATTATTGGTATTTCTAATGGGTTTAAATTTTAAAAGTAGAGAAAGCAGAGAGTTAAAGATAAGAGCAGTATGTTAAAACATTTGATCATTTAAACATAAGTTTTCCGTGTTATAGTATATAGGTACTCTTTTTTAAATTCCATTTTCGTCAATATTACAATTAATCTGATCCAATTAAATTAGTTTAGAGTTGTCCGTACATAAACATCACATAACCCAAATCAATCTAGCCATCGGATCTTTGCCTAAGGATTATCTATGATGTACATACAAAAAAATTGAACCATGCATAATTATTGTTATAAAAAAGATAGTCTATGACTAGTCTTAGTGACATTAGTAAAGTAAAATACTGGTCTCAAAACATAGACACTAATAAGTCAACTCTTTAACTGTTTACTGGCTTACATTGTTATTTTTAATTAAATTATAATTACGCTTCCTGACTATTATGTAAGTTATTTTAGCTTAGTAATTATTATATTTGCCCTACAGGATGACTTTCTTAAGATTCTTATTTTTTACTTTAAAGAATTTACCTTGTAAAATATTAAAGTTTATGTTGGCTTTAATATTGAAAATCTTACAAAAATGTCAGTAAAACATAATGTTAATACAAAAATATGTCTGAATAATATTCTATACTATTGGATAAATCTAAAATAAGGCAAAAGTTTGTTAACAGTTTAAACAGTTTAAGAAATAGTTTATTGAAAATATTTCACTAAAAATCTGAAAATTGAACTTGTTTCTGAATTTTTCAATAGAAATGTTTATTGTTTAGTGTATAATATAATTATGTTTCTACAAAATAAAAATTTTAGCTTAAAAAAATAAGAAACATTAGGCTAACTAAAATTTACTTAATATTTTGGTTAAGTAATGTTCTGTTCAAAGTTTAATTCACTAAGAAACAAAGTAATAAACTCTTGTATGATGCAAGACTCAGCATTAGCCGCCAGTGTCTGCGATAAGTGAATTAACCCGTCGGAATCTGTTAGGTCATCTTAGAGATTTCCCAGAAAGTTAAGATACGTTACTCTCCTTTAAAAACTTTGATTTTATAACTGATTTGTTTAAACGGGTGGGTTTTATAACACAAATACACAGTTAAATACTGTATTAAATTTTACTGAATTTATTTTAACTGACATTGAGTTTTAGTATTACTTGTAAATAGAATATAATATTTAAAAAAAATTAATTTAAAAATTTAACAAGTAAAACATAAATAAATTAAATTTTGCAGAAATCTACCTGTTAAAATTTTTAAACATTCAAAATGTACTAACTACTATATATATGAACATACACATATTCTAAACTAATTTATTATTTGAACACAGATGTTAAGATTGTTTGTTCAAGTCAATCAAGCATTTCAGAAATCAAATCAAGTTTATAAAGGCGTTTATTGTTTAGCTGCATTGTTGCCTAATTGTTACGTTTCACCGAAAACACCGTAAAAATTCTCTTCTGTCCAGAAATCTGCCAATCCCTACCTCTTGGTACACCCACTTCAATTACTCAATTCCAACTTCTATAATAGATAAAGATTTATACTACTTCAATAAGAAGTAATCTATCAGCTAATTAATATTTATCAATACACGTTGGATAAAAGTGTTAGTTTTACAGTACTGTACGTACAAAATTATAATTTGCCTACTGTGTGAATAGTGTGGTTGATTTCAATGCGCGATAAAGCTTATATTAGTTTTCAGAAATACTCTAATTTCTACAGAAACAAAACTTTGCCAACATATTGGCGAACTTAGGCACAAACGGTTCACCTATTTCGTGTTTATTTAATATGAAAATTGTAAATGACTAATAAAACGAAAATCATATCATATGTTTACTATACGTTTAATTACTACAACTAAAAAAAGGTTTACACTTACAATTTTCGTCCGAGTCAAATATAAATTAGTGCATTGCGAAAGTTTTTTTCGGAAAACTGGCTAAGTGAGTTGATTTTTTCTTCTTCAAATATACACATTTTTATTAATACTGAATTTATACGGTATTTAAAAACAAAGATACTATGCAAAACTGCTAGTCTTCTAGCTTTACACCTTCTGAAACCTAGACTCAAATAATTCTTCCTTATGTTGACGAAACTTGTACTTTGTGTTTGTTCAATCCTGGATTGTCACCTTTATAAATGGCTGTCGAGTTTGAATTTATTTCAACAAACATACCAGATAACAGTTAAAACATAGTTATAGATTGCTACCACTCTAACTCGTAGTTGTATAGTTAAATTCTTAAATTCATACTATTATTGATACATTTTGCTTGATTGAAAATATGTCTGTAATAATTTAATGATTAGTTGAATAATAATAGTTTTGACTCGATTATACCAGTAGCCTATTATTTGTGTGTACATGGTTGAAATTCTTAACATCTTACATTGTTTATTTTAAATAACTTTGTTTTACCTCCAGTTTGCATGACTCTAGTGAAATGTGTTTTATGTGAACACTTTGTGTAAATAGTAAGTATGAAGACAACAAAGTTTTGTTGCCGTTAGAGAATATTTTCATTTCAAATTTTCAATCTAATTTTAGAATTAATTAATATATGTTACTTTATTATTTAATATATTGCCAATATAATGTATAGTTGTTAAAATTAGTGTTTTCTTCTACATTAAACATAATTTTATTATAAATAGCGCAAATGATTTCAAGACGTAGCCCTCCTAATTTAATTTTGAATTTTCTAGTTTGGCCATCATAGCCAGACTAAAATCGTCTGTGTGGATTTCAGAATATAATTTATCTCTGATGTTTTAAATAGAGAAAAGTTATGCATTTTCTGCAAAATATATTACTATTATTATAAACAGTAAAACAAATATATTTTTCTCATTTAACAAATTTGTATACAGTCTTCAATTTAACTTATTTATTATTTGCAACACAGCAATACTGTTCATTCTTGAATATCGCCTTTTCCTTTCGTACCAAACTAAGACAACTTTTAACTTTACAAGTTTGAACTATTTGAAAAGGGAAAAGAAAGGGTTATGTAGCTACTTTGTATTCTGACAGCTGAAGGTAGAAAATTGCCCTAAGGTTCTGCTTTGCTGTAATTTGTCTTTCTAAATTCTTCCTTACTTGACATTCTATAATGACCATTCGACGTTTCTCTACGAGTTCAGCAATCTAATATCATTTCTAACGTTGCGGTATTAATAATACATTTTATTCATGCTATAGTTCCAGGGTTATTTAACACCTATGGTATGAATAATTTAAAATGCATCGTCTGAAATTGACTATTTTCTAACTAGACAAAATCCTTAGATTCAAACAGACAGTCTTGACCTTTGGAATCAAGCATGCTAACGGTTAGCTAAAAATAATAAAATTACTGTATATTGAAATATATATATGTCGTGTTTTAAGTTATTCCACGCTTATAAAGAACATGTATTGTTAGCTAATTGTTTTAACAAATCTAACGATGAAACAAATGTTTCGAAAAGCGTCATAAACAAACGCTGAACGAAATCTTACACGACGGCCGGTAATTTTAGTTACATCTATTTGTAAGTTGGATACTAATACAATGAGTTAAAAATAAAATTGAAAAGAAATTCCGATCATAATTTTTTGTTCATCACATAGAGCAGGCCAAGTTTCATCGAACGCCATTTCTTTGAGTCCATCTATCTTAACTTGAAACCTAGATAAACTGTATTACAGACCCTTGCCTCCCCCTGTATATGAATAATATATTAATAACATTTTGTATAAATATTGTTTTATTATAATGTGAACTACTGAAGTTGCATACTATTGGCTATGTAATTTTAATGTGAAATATATTATTTCTAAAAAACACAAACACATACACATCTACCCCCCCCACACACACACTCTCACATAAAATAAATAGATGAACGAATTTAATTAGCAAACGACAATATAAACTAACTACTAAAACATGAGGATGTGCATAATGTAGAGGAGAGAATGTCCTGACCTGTTATGGTACAGAGCATAAGGTACTACCAACCTAAAGTCAGCAATAATTGGTTTCCATTGCACTTTATAAGAAAGCACATAGTACGTACTGTCACAAAATATAAAATGTCACTTTAACGTTAACAATGATTGAAATTAAGTTTACATATGAAACAATTAATAAATTACTCAAATTATTATCCATTATCTGCAACAGAATACTGGAACCTGTTTAATTTCGGAGTTAAATCGAAATGTTGAACACATTTAATTTCTTCTCACTTCTCTATAATCTGATAAAATAATAACGGTGCAAGATTACCTCTTAAATCCCTAATTCGATTACATCTATAATATTAAAAGAAAGTGATTGGTTCTACGCAGTATGATCAGTCAATTCTTTGGCACTTTAGAAATCTCGAGTTCTAACAGGTGGAGGGAAGAGAGTCTGAACGTGTTAGAGCCGAATGTTTGATGATTCGTTACGCCGCGTACACACTAGGGTACGAGCGGCTCGCGAGGGGTTGGCGAGCATCGTGTGGACGGTGTCTTGAATGCTTACGAGTGGCTCGTTCGTTGCTCGGACGGATCCAGAAAAAGTCGGTACTAGGGACAAACACAAAGGGATTCGCATTCGTAGTGTGGACGGCGAGGAGACAACATCTAGTGTTCGCGAGCGAGGGGTGTGTTGTTTTTGTTATGGTTTTGTAGGATGCGTCATGGCGGAGTTGAGTGATGATAACGCGTTACTTCTCATTGAAGTTTACCAAAGTAAACGAATACTTTGGGATTCAAAAAATACCCAGCATTAAAAAAAAAAAAAAAACCTGATGGAAGATGCTTGGAGAGAAGTGGCAAACGAGGTAGGCCTTGAGAAAACTGCCGAAGACTACAAGGACAAAATTAACAGTTTGCTGGCGTTTTTTTCGGAGGGAGAAGAACAAAGTAAAAAAACATTCTTGTGAAATTTGTGTACTGCCCACTCACACTCTGCAATTTTAAATCCAAAAGCTATTCCTCTCCAGCGTTTTTTGAACAAATTTGTTCGCTACCAGTGACGTGGTTTCCTCTTCTTATTCAAGCAAACAATAACTACCGCCGCGTAATGTGATTATTAATATCACATTTTGGCACAATAACGCTGCATTATCCACCATTTCTGCCTATAGACTGGCTCGCAATCTCCTATGGATAGCGCGAGGATCGTGGTAGGCACGCGAAAAAATATTTTCCCCTAGCCTTACGCGAGCAGCGAACGAGCTACTCGCGAGCGGCTCGTTCGCTGATCGTACCGTAGTATGTACGCGGCTTTACTGTAGAGTTATGAGTGAAACACATTCTAAAAACGTGATTTTTGCGCTTACCAACACACAGCTGTTAATCTGGTCGTTATTTAAACCAGAACTGTTTCACAGCGCGAAGTTTGAGATAATGGTTGTAGTAGTCTTCTATACAAATTATTTCAACTATTGCGTTAAAGAGTAAAAATGGGACATCCTTAAAAGCAATAAACATTTAATCCACCTACTTCCCGGAAGTCCAGAGAGATGAAGTTTTGTAAATTTGTTTGTTAATGAGAGAACAAGGAACCTTCCTTATTTCGGTGACTTGCATCGAAGAGATGACAATTGGTTAGCTACCGTTATACAATAAATTCACTAACTTCCCATAAAAATAGAAAGCTTATATGTAAATTAAGCCACTTATAATAATTTGTGTTATATAAGAAAGAAATCCACTTATATTTCGATTACTTGCAGTTATGGAATGCATTAGGGGTGGCTACCACTGTACAATAAATATCAATTCTAACAAAAAAAAATACATTCTATCTTAATTTTGGCACTTTTACTTCATAAAGGATTATTAGGAAAACTAAACCACTAATATTGCTATTAAATGGAAATATAAATGGGGGAGGGTTACCCCTACACAATAACAACTATGAATTCTTAAATTATCTTTTACATGAAGCAGAGCTGAAATTTAACACATTTTTTCTTGTTTTCTTGCATGTGATGGGTGAAAAATACCTCTACTCAAAACTAAAAATTCTTAAAACATTTCATAAAGCCAAAGATATCGCCATTTTTGCCAACATCTGAGGATGTTTATGGCGTCTTATATTACGAAGTGACAGCTCGCTTGGCTCTAACTTAGTAAGAGGGTTACATATACTGTATATTATAAGTATAAAGTCTAGTGTAGTCACATAAACATAATATATTTTATTAGAAAGATCTACTACATACATTTGATTCTACAGTGTGTGTATTAACTGCAATAAACCTTAGTATAAATCTTATGCTTTACACGACCGGCAAATCTGAGTACAAATTTCTACTCCCCTATTTTATAAATAAAATAATATAACATACATAAAATAATAATACATGAACCCAGAGAAACATAAACCCGATTCTAACCCAGAATTTAAATAAAACAATTGTCTCTCTAGCTGTCCTGGTTGCTCGGACAGTTAGACCGCTCAGCTATCTTGCCCTAATATTACATTGGATTATTAAATATTCTTAATTAGCTATTCACAAATTAATAGTATATAAAACGACATCAAATTTCGCTCTTTTTTACAACTTGAGTAGGGCGATATATAACAGAATTCTTTGGAATCACCGAGTAAATATTTCATTATTGGTTTTATTAATATCGGAAAACAAGTTAGTGATTTTCAGAAAGTTTGTAATATAGTACAGTGGGGAGATTCGCTACATTTTAAGTCAGCGTTCCAAAACCTTTGTGTCATTAAGTGGTCTTTTTCGGATTTTGATTATTTACGATTGCGTTAGCAGCTCATTATGGCTGCGTTCCAAAACCTTTGTGTTATTAAGTAGTCAGTTTCGGCTTTTGATTATTTACGATTGCGTTAGCAGCTCATTATGGCTCCGTTCCAAAACCTTAGTGTTATTAAGTGGTCAGTTTCGGATCTTGATTATTTACGATTGCGTTAGCAGCTCATTATGGCTGCGTTCCAAAACCTTTGTGTTATTAAGTGGTCGGTTTTGGCTTTTGATTATTTACGATTGCGTTAGCAGCTCATTATGGCTCCGTTCCAAAACCTTTGTGTCATTAAGTGGTCAGTTTCGGATCTTGATTATTTACGATTGCATTAGCAGCTCATTATGGCTCCGTTCCAAAACCTTTGTGTCATTAAGTGGTCAGTTTCGGCTTTTGATTATTTACGATTGCGTTAGCAGCTCATTATGGCTGCGTTCCAAAACTTTTGTTTTAATAAGTGGTCAGTTTTGGCTTTTGATTATTTACGATTGCGTTAGCAGTTTATTATGGTGCATTCCAAAACCTTTGTGTTATTAAGTGGTCAGTTTTGGCTTTTGATTATTTACGATTGCGTTAGCAGCTCATTATGGCTCCGTTCCAAAACTTTTGTGTCATTAAGTGGTCAGTTTCGGCTTTTGATTATTTACGATTGCGTTGGCAGCTCATTATGGCGTATTTTTAATGCGTCAAGGTTCGAGTTTTCATAAGTTGTGTTGTTCATTATCACTTAACTCATTATTTCTATAAATACAACAGGACATCAAGAAAAATTAAATTTTGAAATTTTTAAATCTTGTAGCTACTGGGTTTTACAAATTATTAGTATATCGTGTTTATTATTAGTGTTTATTATTTACTTTACAAATACTTACTAGGAAGCCTATAAATAAAAAAAACCTGGTTAAATAACTCAACATTATTTATATGTATTACAAATTAAATGTTTTCCCTCCTTTTAAATGCACCCAATTTGCATTAATACGTACATCGTATTCTTTCCATTAATACGTAGTCTTTCCAATGTCCAAAGGCGTGGATAAAGTAAATTTCTGTCAACTTTTTCAACACATCTCCTGTTTTCGTTTTTACAGTAACTGACTCAAAACGTTTCTGATTTAACTTTTACAATTTAGTTCAACTTTTCACTTTATAATTTTAATAATGGTGGACTATAATATTGTACCTATTCGAATACTCTTTTATTTGCTTGTTTTATGTTTCACACGTAAATTACCATAATATGGCGATCATTTTTCGGAACAACATGATGTCAACCAAATCATGTTTTGTAGTTGGGCAAATTATTCAGGATGAATAGACCTACAACTATAATAGTTGTAACAGTTGATATCTGTTTTCTTTTGGTAAGAAAATGTTATTAGTGGTCTGAGAAAAATCTATTGCTAATAATGTACCCTGAATACTTTTTTTAATGATGAACAAATTAAATTCAAAATGTATGCATTATTATTTGCAGGATAGGGTTTTCGAGTAACCTCTGTTATTTGTTAACTTTCCGAAAGCAAGAACGTTATGAGAAACAGATCTTAAAATACTTTTGTGTTATCTGATACTATAAATCTATTTCGTATTGTTAAAAAATGATCACATATTTTAATTTTTAAAAGTAGGTTGACAGTTAATTTTGACGAGATTTAAAAATGTCCACGATTAAAAATATTCACAGATTTCAATTTAAAGCAATTATTATTTATATTTTTACAGTTAAACATATTGAGGACACCCACACACAAATTAAATATGCGGTCGATATATTTTAAAGTGAAGCTAAAAAACATCATGTCACCATCTAGCTATTGTGTTTAAAGTATTTCAATTACCTTCATTATGTATAAAGTGTATTCAAGGTCTAAGCAGGGAATCGATAGCCACACAAAGCTCCCGCCAAAGATTTGCATATTCTTGACTTATATCAAAGCTTGTCAGGGCAGTTAACGAGGCTTTAAATTAACGCGGCCTACCGTAAGTACGAAGAGAATTGAATTGCTAATGTATTGCTAACTTATTTGGAGGGCTCGATGAAAACACTAAATTAAAGAAAGAAAAGACAAAATAATCAAGTGTAATCAAAACTTTTAAGAATTCAAATTTAAAATTACGTATATATTATATAAATGCATGTTTACTGGAATCCTCACAACTAAATAAAATTAATAAAACGGTCTCACACAACTGGAATAAAGTTTTATGAATTGCCATTTTGATAGCGTAGCAGATATTATAAAACTATTAATACAAAAAGGGTTTATGTACAATTTGATTTACCATTTAATAAAACATTTCTTATATATAGGGTTCTTTAGCTTATCAAATTTTGATTAATCTATATTAATACGAGAAAATTTGTGAAAAAATATAATGTCAGTCAAAACTTGTATGAATGATGACTCGAAAACTGATTTTTTAGTCTTTTCGTGGTGTATGCTATATCAGTAATTTTAAAGTATGTTGAATCTGAATTTTCAGATAATTTGAGCTTTCATTTTAAATTCATGACAATTACTGTAAAATTCATGAAAAATGTTTGTATAAGGATTTTAAATCAAGTATCACGTGACCCATACCTGCATTTTTAAATAAGAAAGATACTATTACCCCCCAAAATATGCACTTTTGAGATACCAAATTCTTAAATAACTTCTTAAGATTGTTTATATTATACTGTAATTTTGAACCTATAATTGTTTGTTATAGTTATTGTTTGTTATAGTTGTTTGTTATAATTATTTGAAAATATCTGTTTGTTGTGGTTCTCTAAACTTTAAAAGATTCAGCTAAGAATCGTAAATCGAGGATTGCCAAAACCATTGAAAACCGGGTGATAGGATTCCTCATTCACCAGGACTCATTGATCAAATTACGTAGACAATAACTAATAGGTTACACCTTTAAATCACTGTAGTATGATATAATATTTTTTTAGAAATACGTTACGTTATACAAACGAAAGAGAAAACATAGATAATTAACGCAATTAAAACACATGATAATTAAAAGCTGTAATTAAACCAAATTCAATCTGATATCGAGAAACTCATACCCATAGCATTCCGGGCAGTTTTAATAGTTTGTTAAGTTTGGTAATTGAAGAATATACAGTATTATTTATTTGAAATCTCTAGACTTTTTTGTTGAAATTACGTGAGATTTACTTTGCTTAACAAACCTCGTAGTTTTACCTGAAAAGTCATTAAAATAAATTACAAGACCAGATGAACTTAGTGAATTCAAGCTGTAATTCACAAAAAAGTGGGCTTAGCAAGTTGTAGGTAGAAATAAGAGTTTGCGTATGTTGTTTGAAGGGAATTATTTTATTACCTTTGTGAGACAAACGCTGGTTTGCATTATAGAAGAGGCTGTCTTCAGAGGAGAGACCAATTGAGTTTATGTTCAGAATAAATCAGATGTAAGGATTTTGTTCCAAGAAATTTTGCTGCACAAATAATGAAAAAAATATAAAGAATCTGTGGTTCATACTTTAATAATGACATAAACGAAATCTTCGTTGAAATAATTTATTTTTACTTTCAAGTTTCAAAAGATTATCGTGGGGTCGCCATAGTGTTAGTTTATATAATTCCTCTAATTGTACAATTAATTGTTTGATATGGTAAAATAGAAAAAGAGGAAGAAATGAGATCTAAGACAGGACAATCTAAAACATTTTTAATTCTTTGTAAATTATTTTTTAAAGAATTATAAAATTAAAAGGTTTGTTTTTATAAAAGTTATTTTATTGCACCATGCTTCGTTTTTTAATGAAAACCCAAATGCAAGAAATCTTTTTCTATTGAATGTAAATAACTACCAATAATATTTATAGAAAATATTGTTAAAGCTAATATGATGCTACCGTATATACTCTTATAAAAAATCATACATACACTAAAACAAATGAGTGTAGGCAATAGGGTGTATTTTAAGGCACTATGCGTAATGTTGTAATTACAATACATTTTCTAGACATTTTTTTCTATAATGTGGAAATAATTATCAATAATAATTATTATAAAAGTAATTCAGAGTAATTTTATTGAACTTATAAGCCACCAAGCTCTTCAGAATAATAACATATTCACTAAAATATAGCAAGGTTGATTATAACTATTGTCAGACATAATCACTAGACTTGTTCTTCACACATTTGTTTATAGTTCGTAATAAGACTTTGTTAAACGATGGTGTCATTAAACGGGGACTTAGAGAAAAGACATATTCAGGTCAAATATGCTTCTGTTTATAAATTTACTAACAGTGTTATACACACTGTTAATTCAGTACTGCAAGGCTGTTTTGACAGTTATTGTGAGACCTGAGTGACGTCACAAATGTAGTTTTCTCAAACAATCAATGCATAATACGGTATATTGTTATGTGGAAATATGTCTTACACAATGGCAAAGAACTCAAATAAAGGTGTTGGACATGCAATACAACATGGAAAGATATTACTGAGCGATATATGATGTATTCTAAAATAACAAAAACATTTTATATTATATTTGATAATATTTCATTTATTTGTATCTATAAATATGAAAACAGATTATACACAACGGCTGCTAAGAAATGAAACAAATATCTTTCAAGAACTTTCAATTGTACCATTTGCTGTCTGCTAGAGCTTAATGTTATTTTATAAAATATTAATTTTGCACCAGAATAGAAAAATATAATTAATTATTAAAATCAGATTCAACCTCAAATAGCAATAAAATAATATTTTATACTGAACGGGTATTGTATGGCCAATACTATGGAATTCGAGGCGCTGATTTAAATACTGATTTATCTGACTGTTTTATATTCCGCACATAACTTGCAGAAATCAGGCGATAATTGTTTACGAACAAAATGTAGAGCTACGTGATGTCATCCAATTTATGTTTTGCAGTTGGTTCAAATATTCAGAACGTATAATATTGATCTATGTTCTCTTAGCAGTAATCTGTTCAAAAAATTATCTATTAACCTATCCCGAATACTTTAAAAATGTTGTCATCCAATCAACACAAATTTCAGGTTTAAAGAAGCAAATTTGTATTGTATTTTTAATTGTTTTTTTGTCTATTTGTTGTTTTGAAAACAATCACTTTGCAAAAATATTGAGTTTTACTTATACAGAATATAATTTACATTACTAAATAAAAATAATAAATTCAAACATTTATATTCTGATGAGCTGATATTTAGTTTTGAATTAAAGTTTAAAGTTTTGCAAAACTTCACATTTTAATAACGAAAATACAACATTTTCGTTCTGAAAATTTTACAATAAACTCTTTCCATATTGGATTTTGGTAGTTTCATTAGTTTACGATATATATTCACGTTTTAAATATACTAAATTGTGCTATTACATATGAAGCCAGGTATTTAGGTTACCTTCATAAAATACAAAGTGTATTCAAGGTCTAAGAAGGGAATCTATAGCCTCAACAAACCCCCGCCAGATATTTGCATACACTTGACGTTTATCAAAGCTTGTCAGGCCAGTTAACGAGGCTTTAAATCAGAGCGGCAGACCGTAAGTACCAAGTAAATTGAATTGTTAATTTTCCAACATAAATGTCTCAACAAAAGTATCAAACTTGGAAAAGAAAAACGTAAACAATAAAATTTTAACTTAAAATCACATTTAAATTTTATGAATTTTGTAGGAAAATCAAGTAATAGTGGAATCCATAAAAATATTCACAGAAATATTAAAATTAAAATTATTTTATTTATATTTGAACTATTATAATCCAATCTTGAAATATTGGAAAGTCAAGCGATCTGTTTCCTTAGCACCACGACTTGATTAATTCCTACTCTAGTGCAGACACCGTCATTAGCCAATCAGAAGCCTCATAAAACACTGAGGAAAGATAGTTTACTGTTGTTTTACAATTGCACTATTTCACTTCACTAATTGGGAAAACTACTACACATAATACTCAGGACAGGTATCAAATAGCTTCTTAATTATTGCAACTATTCTGTGCAGTTGTTTGATATCAGTTATTAATTGCACTAACAAAGATATACACATTGGTTATGCAATACATCTGGACTGTGTTGGCAGTTGTGAGAGCTGAGTGACATCACAGATGTAGTTTTCACAAGCAATCAATGCATAATACAGTATATTGTTACCTAGACATATTTCTTTCAAAAAGAACAAAACAGAATTGAATATGCAATAAAATATGGAAATATATTACTATACAAAGGATAATGTATTTGAATGCTACAATGGAAATATCCGAAAATAAATTACTAGCTTTAGTATATGGTACATGATAAATGCGTTTCATATATTTGGAAAGATGTGGTTAAATAATAATAGATCTTTTGTAGGAAGACTTGTAGCAGATGCATTAGTTTGAGTAGGATGGTTTAAACATATTCAGTGAAACATTTATTTCCAATTTTCATACAATTTATTATTTATGAACTGGATATATCGTTTTCACGTTAATGTAGACTTAAACTTTCAACAAAATTATGTAAACTTTAATGAGTTAAATTTATTTTTAGATTGCCATTAGAAGTGTTTGGCAAGCACCAGTGACACCAAATAATAATTTCCTTCTCAATAAAAATATTCCAGACGAGATTTTCTTCCAAAAATTTATGTCAAATTTATATTTTAACCATCTAACAAAAAAGGAAATACAATATCAAGTTTTATTGGGCTTTTTAATTATTTTAAGATGGTAAGAATTATTCAAACAACTCAGCATATTTACCCTCCTTATATATAAGAAAAAATAGCATCGTATTTGAATAACCAAATAAATAAAATGCAGTTTCAATATAACGTAAATAATTTCTTTTTTTGAGTTACAATATCGGATTAATTCAAAATAGTCTGTTTTGCTTATACAAACCCGTTAACAGTATAAACAATATTTTGCATAATATTAGTTTTCACAATATTTTAATTTAATTATAAGATATTTCAGATAGAACTACTAATATAATAATAATTTTTAAAAACATATTTAAATAATAACTGTTGTTAGTTATTATAAACAATTTCTATATTAGTATTGCAATATTAATAAACAGTTTTGAGAACAGATGTGAGAAATTCATTATTTTAAGTCTGTATAGGATGAATGTACAAAGGGTAATTTTTAGAAAATATTAAAAAATATATCCACAAATTAATAAAAATGAAAATTATTTGCTTAAAAATTCGATTGAGATAAAAGTAGAGTTTTTGAGAAAATTATATAAACTGAAAACACTGACGCCCTAGTGAGTTTTAGTGTTTAATACCCCACCAAATAGTTAAGTAATATATAAATTATGTATGCATGAATTGTGAAAACATTTTAAAACTAATTTTCATACATGTTGCCACGCACCTGCCACTCTTCTTTTTTAGTTTTCGGGATCACAGGGTTTTCGCCCCGATTTCGGACGCCACTTGCCCTGGATCACCCTCTCCTTTACCCCTCAACTTCTCTTTTCACTCTTTCTTACCTTTTTACCTTTTATTTAATTTTACTTGAAATTCGGTCAACTTGTACCTGCCCGTATGACCCTTTTTGAGTGGTTGATGCGATGGCAAGAATTGGAAATTGTTTTTCTTTAATTTCCAGTTCTTGTTTAAAAATTTTAGAAAACTTTTGTTTTGTTTTCTCTTTAGTACACTAGCTCTCTTTCTAACTCCGATCTCGAGGTCGTCCCCGGTGGAGATATACTTGTTTTGATCAGAAAACACTGTTGCCTCACCTGAATCCTTATAATTAGAGCACTTAATGATTTATGGTATTGTACTAATTTTATTAATGATTATAGCAACTCTCAAGAAATAACCAATTTATTGAACAAAATTACTATA
Organism: Philaenus spumarius; assembly: GCA_018207615.1. Taxonomy (NCBI): domain Eukaryota; kingdom Metazoa; phylum Arthropoda; class Insecta; order Hemiptera; family Aphrophoridae; genus Philaenus; species Philaenus spumarius. The sequence goes on from JAGFPH010001863.1 coordinate 205,464, forward strand.
TTAAATTTACGCAACTGCGTTTTCAATACAAAATACAATGGATAAATTGAATATATATTTATAATTAATTTTCGTCGATATTTACCACTGTGAGATGTGAGTTAATTATTATTAAAATGATTTTACTTTTCTTACACTTTCCCCTGAATTTACTTTATTTATTAATTTAATTTATTGATTTTTGAATTTATTAAAATTTTTCCTAGACTCGAAAACAACTTGATAATCGATTGATAGTGACGACCGAAGGTACTTGGTAGAATTCCATTATAATTAAAGGACAAACACAATTTTTTTGTAAGTTCTACAATTTTTTATTGAGTCTTGCCGACCAAGGTTTCGCCCGTGACGGCATTGACGAGGCAGTTTTACAGACTGAAGAATATTAGAAAACATTCAAAACAAACGTGTTTAAAACATAGAACAGTTACTCACAACAAAGAAAAAGGAAAGATAGTGGAAGGGGGCGTGGGGTGAGTATGGTCATAAGGTTGACAATGGGTTTAGTAGAGGCGAGTTGGACAAAAATTCTACCTGATCGTTAAGTACTAGGCTAGCATCTGTACAAAATAATCTCTTAATTTCTAACATTTTCAAGGAATTTATTTCCTACTTTTATCATTGACATGGAGAATCTTAAAGTTAATGTTATTGGAAAAATCTGACACTAAATGATTTTTTAGATGGTTAGAGGGTTGGCGGTTGGGTCATAATGACTCTAGTTTCTTTTTGAATTTAACTTTATTTTTGAAGTTATAGGCCTTTTTATGCAAATTAATGACTTTAAATCCCTTTTTTGTTACTAAGTTATTTTTATTTTGAAATGAATTTGGCCTATTCCTTTATAGGCCTTATTAGGTCTCTATTAGGCCTAATTAGTTTTTTGAATTTATTCTACACAAACAATTTTTCATTTTTTGGTCTCACCTTTTGTACTATAACTCTTAAATTAATTACTCTTTTAAATAACTTTTTATACTGTTTTATTCGTCTTTTTCCCCTCTTTCTAATTAACTAAAATAATATACATCATTTATAATTATCAAAATTTAACATGGTTTTAGATCTGCCTAGCAACAAGTAGAAGCTGACAAACTCTTGCCGTTCTCGACAGGAATTTTCTTGTCCCATCTTGTCGATTTAACTTAGTACAATTCATATCGCTTCTGTCTGTTATTATTCTGATTGATAAAACGTTTAACTAATTTCTTTAATAACTTTACTCTGAAACTATTCATATATCATCAAAAACTTATTCTTTCTTTTATTTACGCTTTAATTTACTGATTCTTATGCTGTCTTTAAAATTTAAATTCGTTAACTTTTAATGTTTCGTGGTTCTAATTAGCAAGTATAATTAGCGCCTTGCGACTGGCTAATTTCCGTCGCAATGTGTATACATGTATATTACATATTACATAAAACTTAAAATTCCTATTATAATCTTCCGGTTTAAGTTATAACTCTGATGTCGATAAATCACACAAATTTAATTATATAATCTTGAAAAATTTGTTACAACAAAGTCTGTAATTAATTTCGATGTCTAAATAGATAAAAGATATAAAATATCAAAGTACAAGAGTTTATAAGGAATATCACATTATGGCGAAGAAATTTTATTATCCACTAAGGTTTTTCGTCTTAAGAAGGAATATCACAGATTTCTTAGCGGGCGCATACAATCAGAAGTGTGCTATCCCTCATCTATGGTAGGGGAGAGAGAGGGAGAGAGAGAGGGAGAGAGAGAGAGAGATAGCGAGAAGGGGAGAGAAAGAGAGAGAGAGAGAGAGAGAGAGAGAACCGTAACTACACAAGAATTTATTTATTTAATTTCGTACTTTTGTCGTGCCCTTAAACTAAGTTTCAAAATAAGCTATTCAATTTACATCATGTTTACAGCCGTCTGTGCAAATTTAACGCCTGGTTAAATGCCCTGGTAAGATATGCCCTACGTCAAAAGTATACAAATATTTGTCGCCAGGTTGTTATGGTTTGTTCTTTCTCAGAATACTATTTACATATTATAAAGGTAACTTAAATAAATTCTGTAGCTAAACATCCGATTGTAAACGTAATTCAACCCTCTAGTGTTTATGGGAAACAAAATTAAACTTAACACCTCTAATCGTTTATTCACTTTCGTAACTCTTACAAGTTAAATTTGTATCCAGACTTATTATTTTCTGATTTATAAATATGATTTAAGCCGGTTTTGATCTGTACCATAAAAGATTGATTGTAATTTTAGTCCTGAATACTGTTGGTATATTCACTTCTTATAGTATAGCCAATTAATTTAACTATCAGAAGACGTACAGAAATCGCTTCACAAAAACTAATTAGGTTTCAAAATGTTTAAATTTGTAGGGATTAGTCCTTGTAAAAGTGCTTGGTAAAAACAAAATGCCTAAGGTTTCAAATAACTTGCACTTTAATTCTTCATAGATGTTTCCGTTTTCGCTATAAGGGGAAATGGTGGAAATTTTTATAATATAACCAACGAAATTTTAAATTAAATAAAAGCGAAGAAAGTTCCTCATTTAAAAAGATAGTTCAATCGGATCTATAGTTGATCAGATACCAACAGTGCCCACGTACAAGTTATCACACTGCACTCTAATTAAACTCTTTCGAACTAAAACCATTTGTTGCAAGTGCATAAAATTTTGTGCAGGTTATTTTATGTCTGTTGTATCCCTGTTTAATACATATCTATATCATATGGTAATTCTAAGAGCCTCCCAGTACCATATGGTGTCTGGAGTCAATAGCAACCATTAAGTTTCCTCTGAGAAGTACTAAATGAGAAACAATTCCTTTCAAGAAAAAAATTCTACTAATTACCCAAAATAATACCACACAAAAATGCCTTTAACTGTCACCATTTATTTTTCTCTCCACTTATTATTGTACATTCTGTAAGTCTTATGTCACTTTGTTTTATTTTTTTTTTATTTATTGTTATGTAGAATTGTTTCAAATGTCTTTTGATGTAACTCTTGTTTGGAACCATAATGTGTTTCCATTCAAACCATAAATGATTTGAGATGATTCAACAAAATGTTATAGTGAAAAAATCTGAAAAACTGAAGACAAATTATTAATTAAATTTGGCAATGATTCAGAATTGTAATTAAATAGTTAGTACAAATGGGAACTTGTGTATATATAAAAACTGATCATATATATGATCCTGTAAAAAAAGCTTATTCATAAAAAAATCATTTTATAATATAAGTTATCATAATGCAATTGCAGTCTTAATGCCAAGTGTGCCTTTTTATGCAATATGTTTGAATCCTATTTGTCAAATATGTCACTAGGTCTTCATTCAGGCTTCGCGTAAATCTCCATTGATTATAGAAGCTGCAATCATATAATGGAAGTGGGACTACCCAAAGGTAACTCCTATTCGTGGCTGATCACTGGCCTGAAGGGACTTGTTACAGCGATATATCAGTAGTAGGGACATATATTATTGTAGTAAGATCAGGCATAACTCTCCGAGCAAGGAATGTATTTATATGAGTAAATGTCTTTGTGCCGGACGACTGATAATTTTGTATATACTACAAAACATAAATATATATAAACTACAACTACTATATAGTATAGCTTAACTATATAGTTTGTGTATTGTCTCGGATTGCAGGATTTATCGGCTTCTAACGAAGGTGGAAAATATTTGCAATTACATTTTAAAAGTAATGCATAATCTGTGATTTTGTAACTGTGAAAACATCTGTAGTTTTTCCAATAGCAATATTTTTTGAACATTAAACATTTGCGTTTTATTAAAATTATAACAGTTTTTGTTTAGATTGAACTTGAAATTTTTGAATTTTTAATTTTTTTGAATACTCTGGGTGGAAGACAAAACAATAATTTCCATTTATAAATTATCGGAAACGACAAGTACCACAACATAAAAGATACACATCTAGTAGCCTACAAATATTATTATTTTAATGTCTGGTTTCATGTTATCACTTTCTTAACATAAACAATTATTTAAAATAAATTGTACTTGATCATTGTTACCACACAATTTTACAGTATCAGTTATTTAAATAGGAATTTGCATATAATGGTATTTAGTAGAAAGTAAGTATTCATTCTAAAAATACCAATAATTCAATTATAGTTATCTATTATTTTTATTTGAACTTTATTATATTTATTGACGTTAAATAAGTCATTGTTAATATTGCATTCAATTTAATTAAGGAAGCTCGTTTGCTTCCAGGATGTGTAGCATCCACGAAGTGAGGCGACACAGAAATACTCCTTCCTACATTTTAGTCAATGATATTCAATTATTAAACCCGGCCGGCCCTTCGTCATCTGTCATTGCAAGTTCTCAGTCATGCTTCTTGCATAACATCTCTCCCTTCGTGTTCAACATCCAGTATTAATATCCAAAGTAATTAGTTTCTAATACCGCTTCTGACGTCGTAACAAAACCTATCCAAGTATTATCCTACAATGCAAACATCTTTAATTTTAATCGAGGTTTCTTGTTGTCTACAAATGCAACCTTACGTTTCAGAACACAATTTCTATAATGGTCCGATGATATCAATAAAAACTGAATCAGTAATACAAACCTAACAATGAATACATAATTATTAAATAGGAAAAAACTCTTTTAGTAATTTTATTTTGTATTCATAGATTACGAAGATATTTTTATTGTTGGAAAATTTTGTTAAATTAATAAAATTAACTTCGTAAAATTTATTGGTTACGAAAATTTAACATTAATATTTGAAGTAGACCAGATAGATATACACAAAATCTACTATATGAAACCTAATATAAAGTATTTCATTTAAATTAAGCTTTGGCCGTAATTAATTAAGTTTCCGTAATTTATATCAAGCAAAGGCTAACACACAAACGTAATATTTACACTGCATTAGTTTTCTTTTATATCTTTTATTTTCCACTTGTATTTTACTACAACATTCTAACTATGGAAATAGAAAAGATATTGGATTTAAATGTTTTACAAACTTATTTATAATTGTTTATAAGTTAACCAACAACTTTTTATTATTTTCAAAATGTAAATTTTACAAAAGAATTTGAAAAAGAAAATGTAGTTGGGTTTTTAATAGCAAATTAAATAGTGGTAGTAACGCAATAGATAAGCAAGTACTGTATATACAGCACCAAAATTATATTATTATACAAAATTGTTTTAATGTTTTAAATACTAAAAAATAAAATTATTTATGAAATTATTTAACCATATTTTATTAAAAAAACAAATGTCACCCTTAAAAATTTCAACTGACTTATGTAAGTTTTTGTTTTATTCATAAATCGTATATTTTTTTGTTCTTAAACATATGTTTAATAATTATATATTTTTCTTTGAATGGTATAAAAGGACTATTTTCGTTGTTATTAAAAACAAAAATATTTTGTCTCGTGCATTTATTTAAAATTATTGAGTTATTCCACATTTAACGCTTTAACTGTCACAGTTTTGATAATGATGCAAATCAACGTGTTTGTATTTGTTGCACTTCAATTACGTAATATAAATAGTGCGTGAGCCAAATTTGAATTAAATACTCTAAAATCGTATATTTAAGACACTATGTGTATTTAGAAATGTGTTTTTATATGAATGTTTTTTTTTTACTTTTACATTAGCTCACAATACCATCATCAATGTGTCTTTATAAAAATAGTTCATGTCCATGATAGCTTTTAAATAATCACCTCATTTAATAACTACTAAAAGTATGTTAACCTGCATTCCCTCACAATAGTTCGGTCAAGATTCCAGTCGTGTAGTAAAATCATTTCCACTTCCATATAATGTTGTGGAAATTACTGTTAGTAGAAAGCAAGTTGTTATGTAAGTAGTAAGGGGTTTCATACTCGCATGCTTACTCGGTTGGGTGGATTATCTATTTCAACATATTGATTAGTTGCAATTAAAACTGTAAGTTTGTTGCTAAGACATTCTTATTTTCCAACACATCAATAACATTGTTTAGAGAAATATATTTAAATTGGCGTTAACATTATTTTAATATTTTAAGTTCATAAATTACTCTGTTAAGTAGTATATGATATTTGGGACATTGAGAAACTCTGAAACACTCTGGTTTCTGAATGGTTTAGAAAACAGACTATATAAATATAAAGTTTGGATTTATTATTTTGAAAAAGCGTAGTTATATACGCCTACATTATAGATTATATATTTATATTTTTTTCAAATTTTTATTTAAATTAGGTTTTTAATGAAAGTTGATATTGAATTTCGATTTATTTTTTAAATTCTCAATTATTTTCACAAACTGTTCAATATTCTCAAACAATGTTTATTATTTGTTTTAACTTCTAACAAATATAGAATATAATAATTCAATAAATACATTTTTATTTTATTGAAAAAAAGTTATTTTTGTACGAAAATTCGTAGATATTTTAAAATACACAAAACATAAAATAAAGAAACATTTATTAATAACAATTTGAAAGCACAAACATAAATTATTAATTAATATTAAACTATTACAATGTAGACAACATGTTGTCCTTCAGAAGTACTTTTGGATAATCAAATCGTTTACAAAATTTCTTACGAAATTAACAATATTAAGACTTATATACTAAAATTAGCTTTTCAAAAACCCAAAACAGATATTCTAACAACAGGGAATGCTTTATATTATAATTGATTATATAAAGTTTTGTTGTTCTTATGAAAACTGTCTAAAATTTTTAATACGTTAGTTATATTCAATAACGTTAAAAAAAGATAGTACTTATTTCATAATTTGATAAAACATAGAGATTTTATTGGTTTACTGTTTTATTGGTTTCGTATAAATACAAGTTTACTAAAATTTAATGAATGTATAAAAGCGGGTTTAAAAGTTTTCAGGTAGGTGCATTAAAACTTTTTCAACTAACACACTCATCATCAGGTAGCTAGATATAATTGTTTGAGTAAGGATTATACTTATATTATGAACGAGTTCACTTAAAGGTATAGGAGGAGATTATGTAAATTTATACGTTTTCGAAAGAAATTATCGTTTTATAAAGTTAATGCGAAGAAAATATTCTGTGCAAGTTCTCAAGGGTTGGGAAGAGTAGTATGTACTTTGGCTGATCAACCATGTGGTTGTTGTTTACAGTACATGAATTACTAGGTTACACGAATATTTTTACTGCAATTATTTTGATTGATTATACATAATTTGCTGATAACTTTACATAACTATAACTCGAGCTTGAAGCAATGGTTAAAGCCTAGTGACCATGTGACACTAATTTTAAAACAGTCAGGATATGTAATAGTCTCGTGTTTCTAATTAATTGTGCAATATTACAGTCAAATTAAATACTATTAATAGATATTTAAAGGATCACGCAATATTATTTCTCTAATAATGTTTAATTTCATAGAACCTTTTTAATGCTACCAATTTAACTTCAAAAATGTATATTTTGCACTGAAACTATGTCCAAATGATAAATAAAAGACAAAGGAGATTTATTAGTGAAATCGTAGTGAATAAATTTAACTATTGCAAAAATATTCGCAATTATTAAGTTAAGTTCGAAAGTATTCCTTAAATCTTTTACTTAAAATGTTGTTATTGTTTTGCTTGAACGAGACTGAGTGTTGACGAGTGTCTCCTAGACGTCTAATTACATTATACGTTCTCATAAAATTAATGGTTGTTATGGCACGGCAACTCCTTGTGAATAATTACTTGGTAAATACATACACTATTATCTAATTATTTGATGTGGTTTCTCAACTCCACAGAAAATAAAATAAAAATAATATATTTAATTGGCGTATTACCTTATATGTTTTAAGTTTTGAAACTATCGATTTATTCATTTATATCCATAAAATGACCTGCTGTATGAACTAAATCTCAAGTTAACAACATTGTACATGAACAGTTTTATTTTATAGCTTTACTGAGAATATATTATTGAATGAAACAAGTTTTCAAACTTCTGAGAATCTTTGAATGAAACTTTAAAATTGTACTTTATAAAGGGACTCGCATCTGCCAATAACAATAGTTTCTCCAATCATTCTTTATACAGTTTATATATTGGCTTATCTTTTGCTAAACAAATAACTTTCTAAACAAACTGCGCTTCAAATTTAACATTATTATAAAGTTCAGTAATGGTATAATTCACAGCTTCACTATACGTAATATAAACCATTGTTAATATTTACAAAGTAAATAATCTCAGATTAGGAATCAAAAAAGCTTTGCACATGCATTGGTTCGACTCTAGTTGTTAGATTTATTATTCTGATTGTTGTGTTACGCCCTCATTATACCATTAGTTTTACTTGCATGAAGTTCTGTATAGGCGTTTAACGAAGAAATAGTGTATGCATACAAAGTAAAATAATAATACTCTTTCCACAAGAATTAAATACAAATTATACTTATATCTAAATAATAAATTATTTTCCTTTTTGTTTAAATGTACCAATATTTAAAATTTCAGCTATGCTATTATTTATAATAATTAACTACATATGTTATTTAACAAAGTCAGTATCGGATTTTAATTTTAAAAATAAATTGTAAATTTCAATTTCTTATTGTATTCCATTTTAACGAAAGTGGCGTAGAAAAAAGAGTATAGTCTGTCCGCTCGGCCGTGATACCTGACTTCTCTGAACTCAACGCCCCCTCCACTAGTTTGCCATCGGCAGGCCCAGCGAGCGGGTAGGTAGGGGTAGTTGAGTTCCGAGAAGTCAGGTATCACGGCCGAGCGGACAGACTATAACACTTGTCACGGGCAATACTGTGATAATTCGATCGGACAATACAACTCGAGAGACATCAAGGGAAATTTTTATTCGTGTGAACGACACAAAACGACACAGTCGGCAGTAAGTACACGGTCGTCATTATGGATCCACACATTTCAGTTATTTTATAAGCGAAGCGAAGGTACTGGACATCCTTTACTCGGATGATAAACACCGAGAAAAAGCGTTTTTAATTTTTCCTTAAAAATTAGAAATGATGATGAAAATTTATTCATTGTTTTAGTATGTCGATGTCAATTAAATTTATTTGCAAGATTCGACTCTTCCTCGTACAAATACAAAGTACAAACATGAGTCTATGCATCAGTACAAAAGTGAAAATCACAATTTTGATCAAAAAATGTTCCACAAACGTTTTGCGTAGCAACTTTATTTTGCATAAATATCCGATGACTTATTCGACAAATTAAGTCGTTTTTCAATCAATGGGATGAATCATTTCAGTGATACAGAGGATGTAACATTTAATTTCAATCAACAAGGAAATGTTATATTCTCGTGTTTCTCAATAATAGTGTTTAAATTACTAAAGTATCATTTAAATCTGGTTAGTTCAGTAGATATTTTAAAGAGTAATTTAAAAAAGTAAATGTGTGCGGTCGCGGGAGCTCTGTCAGGAACGAAGTTTCTCACCCCTTTTCTTCAATTCTTTTACCAGCCTTAACGGCAACATACACATAAAATATTAATCTTTCAATTGCCGTTTATTATTAGTTTTTTTTTTATACAAACATTTACTGTTCCCATACGTTTGATGTTATTATAATAAAGGTGTAGATTTAATTATAACATCAAAACTAAGATTGTAAACACAGTTAAATGTCCATTCATTGTAGATTAAATAAACATAACTTGTTGGTTCATTAGTCTAGGCCTAAGCTAAAATTATTTTGTCTAGGTTTAATTTATTTTACCTGTCATAACAGCAACATACATACAATAATTTTAGGATAGGCCTAGACTGATGAACCAACATTTTATGTTTATTAAATGTATTTCAGCGTTTGACGAT
>JAGFPH010001863.1:222035-237879 GCA_018207615.1 Philaenus spumarius
TTTTTTTTGTATATTTAATTCAGCATGTAACTTCTTCCAAAATTCGTTTAATTGCTTCTGAAGTACAATATATAATGTCCTTGTTGAATAAAACAATAAAGTTGTATTAACAATTGTATTTTCTTACATTTAAAATATAAAATTTATATTACGCTTATTATCTGTAATATATTTGTTTCAAATAATCAAATGTATTGTTATTATATTTACTCCTTTTTTCCAAAAGAGTAAAATATCATTTCACTAGGATCTTACTTAACATAATCAAGTTAAGAAAAACTTTTTGCAAATCTTTAGGTTGTCTTAACTGTTATATTCGTTGGCGCGTTTCGCAGATACTCCATCGTCTACTACAGTACTCGTATAGTAATTCTATAGTGTGTAATATAATAGTAAAAGAAAATTAAGTATCTCCTTCAGATGTAATAGACATAAAATGAGTTAAATAGAATTAAAATCTTTTATTGAAACAAGGCTCCTGAAAACATATTATCAGTTTTATGTATGAATGGTTTTTTAACGTAAAGAACAAATTTTGCTTTAAATTTAATCTATATTTAAACTCAACAGACATATCAGTTCGATATTATTAAAAACAAAGCTTTATATTTATATCGACATAAATTTATGAATGAATTAGCCCAATTATCACGCGTTTGTGTATATCGAACCCGTTAATCACATTGATCTACTCTCAAAGCATTCGAAGTAAGTAGTTCAGGCAGCTTCTACGTGTATAATATTGATTTTAACTTATTTATATAAGAAGACTGTTTTTTAATTTTACTGTAATTACTTCTGAATGCATAACATGTTCTCGAGAGAGACGGAATAAACAGAGTGGATGAGTAAACAGACAAGGTCATGACATGATAGTCAATAAGTGTCATCTGAACAAAGTGTTTATTTTATCTGTGTTTGTATTATTAGTGAAAACTGATATGTTTATACAGAAAACCATTGTTTTGCTTTTGAATCAATTAAAACCTACATTCATGAAAAACTTATAGTTATTTCTTACATATTTTGTTAATTATAAGAAATGTTATAATTTTTTACAGTATGTGTATTTAAAATAGCAATCCTTTATGATAAAAAATAATCCGTCATATTATTGAACACCATTAGAGTCAATACACATAAATTAGAACAATGATTGAGCTTAGAACGCTTCTACATTGTCTACATTGTCTGAAATATAATACCACATTGTACACATAAACAATGGCTTATTAATTAACCGTAACCTACTAATAATAGCACATTATTAGTGGCTGATCGTAATGATTACTACAACAACTAATTAATTACGTAATATTACAGCGTAATTGATTTATAGTCAACAAATCATATTTTAGAAACATTCGAACTGTCGTATATCTTTACCTTTTGCTTCAGATTACATTTTATTTCAATAAATTTTACATTTTAAGTATCTTGCAATAATGAATAAAAATATAAATAATTGTAATCTGCAAAGCTATCTGAAGTGACAGTAAATATTATATTTTTGTGTATTATAACCTTTGGGATTGGTAGTGTACATTAGGTTAGGTTAGATTGGGTTGGGTTGGGTTGGGTAATAATATTAGCCAGACCAATATATAGAATACATTATAATAATATATATTTGTTTCATTAAATAAACCGACCAGTTGAAGGAGTTGTAGATCTTGGCACACCACAGGTTTTCATATTCAAAATGTTAGTTACAATACTTCGAGCAACATTTATTGCATTATTTAAATATCTACATATGCCATTAAGTAAAATATTAACTCTAAAAATATTATAAAAATGTTTAGTATACAAATATTTACTGTTTCATTACGTTTAATGTTAATATAATAAAGGTGTAGAATTAATTATGACATCAAAGTTAAGATGTTAAACACAGTTAAATGTCCATTCATTGTAAATACATTCAATAAACATAAAATGTTGGTTCATCCGTCTAAGCCTAACCTAAAATTATTACGTGTATGTTTAATTTATTTTACCTGTTTTGACAGCAACAATGGTTTCAGTGGAAGTTTGTCGCTCTCCTGATAGTACAGAGTCATATCAAAGTGCTATACTTCTTGAAATCAGTAAGACAAGATGTAAAAAACGACGAAAGAGATTTACAAACACAAACCGTAAACAGAAACATAGGGACGCTGAAACAATTTACAAAAAAAATCCGGAGGTACACAGAACCTCCGTAAAAAAATATACTGACAAAAATCCCGAAGTACACTGAACCTCCATAAAAAATATACTAAGAAAAATCCCGAAGTAAACCGATCATCCGTAAAAAAATATACAGAACAAAATCCGGAAATAAACCGAACTTCCGTAAAAAAATATAGAGAAAAAATCCGCATAGTAACCGAGCCGCAGTAAAAAAGTATAGAGAGAGACATGCAGATATAAATAGAGCAGCAGTCTCGCAGTACACTAAAAATCATCCCGAATTAAATAAAGACACTGTTAGAAGATACAGTGAAAAAAGACGAAACATTAACCTTTTGCCTTGGACCATAAAATCAATATCAGGTTTTAAATATGATTTAAACGTTAAGTACAGCAAATGTGAAATGGTCGTTCTTGGTCCCTAACAATTTGCAAATGGTGTGAGGCTGCTAAGTGGAAGGAGGAAAGTCCCGGCCTGTGTTGCGCTAATGGCAAGGTACAACTCCCACTTCTCCAACCACCCCCTGAGCCTCTTCATAGTCTACTCACCATCAATCACCCTGCATCTAAGGACTTCTTAGCGATTAACAGAAAGTATAACAGCTGTTTCCAAATTACATCATTCGGTGCAAAAGAAGTAAAGGAGGGAAATTTTATAACAAAATTCAAAGTTCAAGGGCAAGTTTATCACTTGATCGGAAGTATGTTACTCATTTCTTCAGATTTATTTCGTGGGCGATGTTGAGAAAGAGGCTAATCAGATCAAATATCTTCCCACTCCTTAAACCGTGGTTAGTGAGTGAACTTCAAAAATGCTTCATGATCACAACACCTATATACAGGATTTTAAAATTGCTATGGACAATTTTGCGGAAGATGAAGAATTTAGTGTTGTTATTCAAGCAAATAGGACGTCTGTATATGGGCATAAGAGTCGCTTTAATGCCCCAACAACCAATGAGGTGGCTCTGGTGATCGTAGGTCAGGAGTTTCAGAAGCGGGACATCGTGCTCCACGGAAGAGATTTGAAACTGGTTCGGGTAAGCGAAACACACCGTGCTTATGATGCTTATGTTCTACCGTGGAGAAGACGGCTACTACTTAAACCTCCCGCAGCGTTATCCAATTTTTACTCTTACCGTATAATGGAGAGAAAGGGCCAAGAAAATCAAATCTTATTGTTTCGCAGTCTTTTAAACCAGTTTTAAACCAGTGTAAGATAGAGACAGAACGGTTAAACTTTATTAACCACACAACCAAAAAACACTGCGTACTGAAAACTATGTGCATATGTGGGATGCTATCAGCAAGGGCGATGGTCAAGTATCAGATTTGGGCAAAATGATTGTGCTGCCCTCAAGTTTTACAGGTGGGCCCCGTTGTATGCATGAACGAACTCAGGACGTCATGACTTATGTACGTCACTATGGCCGCCCTGATCTGATTATTACCTTTACATGCAATCCTAAATGGCCTGAATTAGAAGTCGCCTTGAATGAAGGTCAAAAACCCCAAGACAGACATGATTTGATTGCTAGAATATTTCACATTAAAGTTAGGAAAATGGTCCCTCTTTTGACAAAAGGATGCATTTTTGGCCCAAGTAGGTGTTACATGTACACTGTAGAATGGCAGAAGCGAGGCTTGCCTCACGCCCACATAATGCTGTGGCTCAAAACCCGTATCATGCCTTCAGATATTGACAATATCATTAAAGCTGAGATTCCTGACCCTGAACTTGATCCTGCCCTGTTTGAAATTGTTAAATCCACAATGATGCACGACCCTTGTGGAACTCTGAATAGACACTCTTCCTGTATGGTAAACGGATCTTGCAGTAAGAGGTATCCACGACCTCTTTGCAAAAAGACCCAACCTGCCGATGACGGCTATCCCCAGTACCGGCGAAGATCTTTAAATGATGGTGGATATACTTTCAACATTAACGGTGTGGATTTGGACAATAAGTTGGTTATGCCGTATAATCCTGTTTAATAACATCTGGTTTGTAGGGAAATTTCAAATATATAACTTTATTTACATAATGAATGAAAGAATCTGGACAATATTGCAATTGGCTTTTTCTGTAAATTAATTATTAAATCGAGCTAGATAAAAACTAGAATATTTTTCATCCGAGGCAAAGTCTTGGTCATCAGCATACATTCTTGGTTATTTAAAGTGTATACTTTTTAATAGTATGCGTTTTAAATAGTATCTGTTAATTAATTTGCTTTAAACAATTCAGGTACGTTATTAAATGGTTTTGAAATATAAACATATTATATTCAAATGTATAACGTATTTATGATCAGTGTTTTATAATAAACTACATTGCACAATAGTAGTGCTGGGGTAACAAACATTGTTTAAGTTATTAGTAATTAGATAGTTTGTAACTGTCAGTCCCAAACTGCTCACAACATTGCAATAATTTAAATCGTCGTTGTCTTTCAAAATTATTTTGGTAAAAGTATTCAAGTCAAGTAATATAGTCAGTAAACGGAAGTAATTAACATAATAAGTTGTTAGTTTTACAATAAAATATAATATAAATTATACAATGCGATACAATAGTAATTGTAAGTTACATAGTGTATGTGTTTAGTCTATGAAGATTTACACTACAGTTTTCAACCGAAGAAGAAATATTCAAACATCACAATTAATTCAACTACACGGTTAATTGAATAAGTTCATCTTCACTTTATTCATATTTTAATACATCAATAAGTGATTGACGTGAAGGTGGAGAGAATAATATTTAAGTTCAGTTCATATTTCTTCAACATAGGCCTAAATAAACATTTAATTAGGGGTGCTAAAAAGCAAAGGTCAAATACTGATTCTTGATGAACTACAGGCTACCAACTGAGAACGACCTCACCGACAGAAACTCAATGTTATCTTTAGTGAGTTGGATTTGAAGTTGGTTCTTAAAGAAATGAAACCAGCCTGTGGTTGAGCAGAGATATTGCTGATACAAGTGTAGTAAGTTATTTCTTCCACGTAATTATATATTTGCTAATGATTAATCCGTTTTAGATATTTGTATAGAGATTGTAAAATACTAAAACATGGTTTAAAACACCACAGAAACTCGATCATCATATAGCTAAATTTATTTTGTATGCATTGAGTAATTTAGTTGTTACATATGGTAGTCATAAACTTCAATAAAATCTATGAAACTGAAATAAGTTAAATAAATTATTACAATACCATTTGCTGTGTTTTATATAATGCATCATCGACTTAAAATATTAATTTCCTTCTAAATGAAAAAAATACCAGACTAAATTTGTTGATACAATTGACATTTATGACAAAGTGAGACGGATTGAGGTATCCGCTCAATGCATAAATTAAATTTTCAATGAAATGTAAAAATCAGCTTAATAATCTAAGTCCATAAGACAGGCCTAACCAAGTCCAGCGAGGATAGGCCGAATTAATCATGTTATACAGGGAACAATGGGAAATTAAAATATTAATTAAAACTGGGTATTTTGATGAAATTGTATTCATAATAAAGTAGCTAAGAGAAAATGTAAATACCAAGATTTGATAGTTTTTCATAGTAAAAAGTTATAGCCATAAGAATTTCTAATAAAAAAATAATAAACTGTATTTTTCACTTTTATAGAAGGTAGTGGCTAGATAATAAATACAATGATTGTAAGAGCTATAGTGAGATAGACAAAACGAATTTTATACGGGGAAAAAGGATTAGTTTACATAAATAGAAAATTTCAATAACGCCAATATCATCGTAGCGTTGCCAAATTTAAACATAGAACAAAAGTAAAAACTGGGCTATATTCAGCGAGAATTAGGCTACAAAATGACGTTTTCGAAAGTGAGAAAATCCCGAAAAATCGCGGTGCGAAAAAGGAAGATTTCGCGACCGATCGCCAAAACCGATTGCAGCATCGTACAATCGCGAGTCGAGTTTGTACGAGGTCCAGAAGACTTCAGGAGTAAGTTCGCGGGAACCATCCCAGAATCGAGGCATGGGAACAGAATATATGGGAATTCGGGGAAGAATAATTGTCAAGTTTATCTCGACAAAAGTGGACAGGAATAGTTTGCACGATAGGTCCAGCAACAAGCAATAGTTCATGACTAGATAACTAAGTCCCGCCCACAAACATGGCGACACTTAATTCCAAGTACGTTAATTAGTCAAAATAATTAAACACAACCAAATTGGAAATTTAAAAATGTTAAATAGTAGAGTAACTCAACCCAAGGAAGGGAAAAATAATGAAAAAATTCTGTTACAAGAACCATA
The DNA here is from genome assembly GCA_018207615.1 of Philaenus spumarius. Classification (NCBI taxonomy): domain Eukaryota; kingdom Metazoa; phylum Arthropoda; class Insecta; order Hemiptera; family Aphrophoridae; genus Philaenus; species Philaenus spumarius. The sequence goes on from JAGFPH010001863.1 coordinate 228,505, forward strand.
AGAAATATAGGCAGTTTAAGATACGAAAAGTGAGGGAAAAATGTATACACAGTTGGCCACAATTTTAACCCTGTTGAGGGAGAAGCTAAAACGTCGGCAGTAACTTCGTTAGTTGAAAAGGTAACTCAAAGAATGTCACTACGCTTCTCGTCATCAAAAAAGTATTTATTGAAATAATATTTCGTTAAAAGTCGTTGAAAGTGATTTGAATATATAGTTAAAAAGATAACTCAGAGACCATCATTACGTTTCTAGTAATAAAAAAGTATAATTTCGCAAATAACATAAATGAAATCTACTTCGTATATTTTGCAAACAATTTCGTTACAATAACTTGCAAATAGTTTGTGAAGGTGAACTTGTAAGTACAGTGACAATAATAAGCCTTGTACTTGGCTAATAGTTTTCAAAGGTATTGTGGTTTAAAGACAGTGAAGTTAAGTGGAGAGGAATACTCAGTAAGTGAGTTAGTTAAAGACCCGAACGACCGAAATTTTCTTATCGTCGATAGAAGCAGCTTTAAAGGGTTACATCTACCAACACCCTTGGAGGAGACCAGACGAGCAACGCCAGGGAATAATAACAGGCGCCAGCAACCAGGACCTTGCAGGACTTGCGGTTTCTTCTAGACCTACAGGAACACCTAGTAGGTACGCGCTTTTAACAAACTCACCTCTACATCCTTCTTAAACATATATTATATACAACATTGACAGAATAACATTTTATTAAATAATCAGGGGAAAAATTAACTAAATAAAATTAAATCTCATTTATTTAAAGTCTATCTCGCACAACAGCTCATTTTAATAAACTGCCAGCAATTACAAGGAATATACTTAAGAATAACTTAAATATAAATTGACCTGGAACTTGACATTTTGGAATAAAATATGTGTGTAAATAAAATTAATTACTACATTAAAAGAAGCAATAATTAATTTCGTTAATCAAAATTTGATTTCTCATTTCAACCACATTGAAACCCTGACAAAAGTAGACAATAGTAATTTATGTATGGTAATAGTTATACAAAGAAAGTATATTGTTATAAATAAGGATAAGCCGTTCTCCAAATGGCACGATCGCGAAGAGAGTCGAGGCTCCAAAAAAGTTATGTATAAATTTAAGTCAGGTTAGTGGTAAAATAAGAGGTATTATTGGAAAATAATATTTCTTGCAAAGAACCGTCGCCCGATCGCACTTCTGACGCTGAGCTAGCTAGAGCGGGAGTAAAGATACGGAGGGTGAGAGTGTGAGTACGTGGCGCATGAAAGTGCGGTTCGTCGCAAAAGGTGCAATTTAATAACCAAACGATAAATTAAATACTAATGTAGTGGATGGATGTGCAGGGGATATTTTGTAAATATCATCCACTTTAAACGTAGATACAACATATTTCCACGTTTTATACTACATTTTAAATAAGTGTTTTAGTTTTAAAAAAGATTTGTTTTACGAGGTAAGTCCCACAACAGTACAAATTTTCAGAACATCCTACATCAGCTGTTTACTTTGCGCCCTAGAGTAAAAAGTAAACAGCTGGCGTGCGGTAAAGTAAAACAAAGAGGTATAATTAATTGTACACATGTACATTAATTTGCTCACTGCCGTGAGTGTGCAAAAACGCACTTTATCTGTAGGAAAAATTTATGTATATGGGATAAAATACATCAATTAATTAGTGTGTCATATTGTCAATTTAAACATTTTAAACGGAAAGAAAGTTCCCATATTTAGAATTTGAGTTAAGAATTAAAGTAATAGTTCAATTATATATGGTTTGCAGGAAAATTTAAAATATATAACTTTATTAACACAACGAATTAATCAATGCGGTATTTTGTAAATTAAATCAAGTTAGATACGAAACTGGATGTTTTCATGAGAGGCAAATTACATCACTTTCGAATTTTCGGTATACAATCATGGTTATTTAAAGTTTAAGTTTAAGTACTATCTGTTAGTTTGCTTTCAAGGTTTGATATAAATGGAGGACGATTGCAATTTAAAAACTTTAATACTTGATCTCTTTAATCTCATTTGTTCTAAACTGTCCATTTACAAACTGTTACATTTTAATTCATGCTGTAAATTGGAACCTCCAACACAGTTTGTCACTTGTTTGATGCTAGGCACTGACATACTGGTTTTTTGCGTTATACGCGCTTCTCCTACGTCTTTATTAGTCTAAATTCTGTAAATATAGCAGAATATTACAGGTTGAAGTAAATTGGGGTACGTCGGTAAATGCTTTTGAAAAATGTAATATTTAATGTACAAATACATAGTGTATTTATGAAGTGTTTTATAATACACTACATAACATACAGTAATAGTGGTGCTTTCGATACAAACATCACTCCACTTTATTAAAATAAATATATCTTTAATCGAATATTTTTTTAATTACGTATCTGAACTAAAACCTGCAACAAATATGTAACACAACTGAGAGAAAAAAATTAATAGAACGTAAAGACCAGAAACAACCTAATCTAAAATAAACCGATATTGACGATGAAACTAAAAACAAATATACATCAAAATTTTGCAATGCAAAATGAATCAAACATAATAACACATTCGTGTTAAATGTCACAGATCCTTTATTATAATAATAAAATGTTTTCCTTAGGCTCTCAACATTTAATTATTCAAGTAGTCAATAACTGTTGAAGTTATGGATATGTAGTGCAATGCAAAATTGACATTTTCACAAAATAATAAATTCATTCTTTCTATTATGCATTGTTGTATATTCTAAGCCTGAATGCTGTTGGAAACGTTAGTAATAGCTAATGGTTAAATCTGAAATATTAAGATTTTATTATTATCTGAGTTTATGTAAATTTACCTAATTTATAAACATATAAGAAATATTTTCTGCAATTTATTATAAACCTACCTTATTAAGATTAATACATGTAATTAAATTACTCAAACAAGACAAAGTAAGACAAGTAAGCTTACAAGATAGGCTGGAACAAGATTCGAACAGGATGTTTGAACAGAAGTATTTTATTGCCTTTGTGGGACAAACGCTGGTTTGAATTATAGAAGAGGCAGTTTTCCAAGGAAGAGAGAAATTGAGTTTATGTACAGAATAAAACAAGTGCAAGGACTTAATTCCAAGAAATGGTGCATCGTAAAATAAACAACAAACAAAATACAGAATTCGTGGTAAATATTTCAATGCGATAAAAACCATGAGATGAAATCGTCGTAGAAATTTACTTCAAGTTTGTAAATGCATAAAAAAAATTCTACAGTACGCTACGATACAATAAAATGTTTTATTTAACATTGTAATGACTTGCATGCTTTTAAGGGAAATATCACACATACTAAGAAAAACTAGATTGTATAAATATATTATATATAATACATTTATGTCTCTGTTTTAAAATTATTGAAATTAACTACCACACAAAGTTCTTGTGCTTTCAATTTTGCTGCTATTATCTTGTTTAATAGCACAGAATATTGTTAAACGCATCCATGAGAAGTTAGGTTTATGTTTGTATCAGTAAATAGAGACATAGAGAAAAAACATATTCAGGTCAAAATATGTTTCTGTTTATTAAAATTACACTAACAAAGATATACAATACACCTGGACAATGTTGACAGTTGTGAGAGCTAAGTGAAGTCACAGATGTAGTTTTCACAAACAATCAATTCATAATACAGTATATTGTTACCTGGAAATATTACTTTCACAAAGAACAAAATGGAATTGAAGTAGTTGAAATATGCAATAAAATATGGAAATATATTACTATACGTATATATTTTCAGGTAAAATACGCAAACAAGCATAAATTGCACTAACATTGATATACAAAAGTTACACTTTGTTAATCAAATACTTCCAGATTTGACAGATTGTTTTGACAGTTATTCAATTATTCTGAAAGCTGTGTAACGTCACATAATATGTAGTTATCTCAAACAATTAGTTTTCTTACACAATGACAAAGAACTAAATTAAATTCAAGGTAATGGACAATTAACAACATATGGAAATATATTATTTTGTTTCGGATGATAAAGATAAAGCAATAAATTTAGATAAACATATCTAAATGCGTTGTGTAAAAAATGCAAGTTTTTTAGTTTTACTTTCTGATACACGAATGATGCGAAGGTGCATAGGCGACATTTTGCATTAAGCTCTTTATGGGATTTGGTTTAATATTTGTATTTGATTTTGTTTAGTGTTTTGGTCAGATATAGTTTACGCATTGCCATAAGTTTAGTTTCAGTTTGAATTTAATTTATATACATTGGTTGTTGTATAAAAAAAGAAATAGAAGTAGAATATAAATTTCGCTTAGAATAAAAAATACAGAACGCTGCAGACAGTTATTGTAGTCATTTTGGCTTGAAAATAATACATATGTTTTAAACTAAGATACTTTTGTAAAGCCATACTGTAGACGTAATTACCTAAGTTCTTGAAAAATGTTCAAAGATATGAAGTCATTATTAGACTATATTATAAAAATATGTTTTTTAAGTACATATTTAAAATATTCAGAGTTATTTTGAACGGAGATGCATTATTTTTGTAAAAATCAATTATTTTTATTTTGTTAAACTAAATCTTTTGAGCTGTAAGTTATAGTCATGTAAAATATTAAACCAAGAATACAATTAAACGAAACAGTTGCATTTTGGTAAGTGAATTACGTTTTAAGAAAAACTTTTGTCCATCTAGCTTGGGCAATTTGAATTTCGTTGCATAAATATTTAAGTTTTAATATGTTCTTTAATTTTAAACCACAGTAATTTCATGTTATTAAAATAAAGACTATTTTTAGCTTTATAATTTTTGATATTCAAGTACTATTGTTAAATGGGATGATGGTTTCTAAATATAATTTTGAAACTTTAAAGGCGTCTCATAACAAATTATTGTTTTTTGAGTTTTTCAGGTGATATATTAAATTTTAAAAGTAAAAAAAAAAATATTGCATCATGATCTCAACATGACCAAAAATATGTTTTACCGTGCTAATTGGTAATACCGATTTTTAATCGACAAAAACCAAGTAGTTAAGTGAAACTAAATTAATAATATATAGTATTTAGTATATACTTTCTTTATCCGTCTAGTCATCCACTTTTCGGTATTTATACAACCGCTGTTTCGGTTGACTCAAGCATCCATCCTCAGGTATCACTCTTGCGAGGTCGCCAGAACATCACACATAACATAACACACCCCTACACGCACACACACACACGCAAATACGAACATTTGTCACCGTATTTCGACCGGTACCGGCACGTGGTTCTAGAACTATGATATAGTAATATTATATATTAAAATCAGTGGTCCGGAGACTATTCCATAATGTAAATTATTAAAAATTACATATACATTTTCGAACTGCAAGTATTTTGAAAAATCTAATTAATACTATAACGACTAATAATTATTTCAAAACCTGACCTTTCCAAGCTAAACCTAAAAAAAGAAATTTCAAACTCAATATTTCAGCGTTCCAGCAGTTCATTATGTGAGAAATTCAAAAAATAATTAATGAAGAAAATTAATTCAAACTAGTAATATACAAGATGGCAGTATTAGCCGTTAGTCTAACTTTATTAAACTATAATTAAATCACGAAGCTTATGCTTTCATTCGTGTAATGCTATTTGGGTGTAACGTTGCACATAAGACATTACGGATGGCTGCGTTAAATCTAATGTTTGTTTAATAAATTATAAGAGAAATGTTTACTCTAAAATGTGGATAGAAGGAATATAACTAGAAATTTGGCAATGTCTACCGACAGGAATGTAGTCCTCTGTTAGTCTTGCTGTGACAAACTTATAATATACAGGGTGGGTGAAAGGTCTGAGAATGACTGAATATTTCGTATATAAGGAAAATGTGAACGTAGATGTGATTGAGGAACCTACTCAAAAATGTAAAAAATTTAGTTTAGCATCTTAGATCCGCCATTTTGAATGTAACTTTGTTATTTTAAACAGGAAAGTGGTCATGTGATATAAAATTTCAATGCAGAATTTTAAGACAAAATCAATGGTGAAAACAGCACATCTATATCTCAAACTGTTTTGAATATATTTGCATTTATTTACATTGAATCATACCATTTAATGTAAAAATTAAATTAAGAATATATTGAACGTCTTGAATTTAATATATATCAAATTGAATTTAATGAAATTAAACATTAACAAACAATAAAATCATAACGTATTAATGTAATGTACATAAATTTTAACAATAATTATCAAAATCATAATTTTAATGAAATTATTATTAAATCAATCATATTTAAATGATATGATGCAATGTAAATAAATGCAAATTAATATCTTTAGAACGGATTGAGAAATAGATGTGCGAAATTGAATGTGTTAATTTTAAAAACCATGGTAGTGATGAATTTTTTAAGGGAAATAGATATTTTTGTTGAAAAGTAAAAAATGATTTCTGACTACATCTTTGTCAAGAATATCACTATTTTAAAAACTTATACAATGTTTATCAATAAAATATAAATTGACACTGTATAAGAAATTTGAAGTTTTTTAAACAATCTATAGTTTTAGTTTTTGGCTATTTTCAATAATATGGAATCGGAAAAAATATTTTAAATTGTTTGCTTATAACGTTGACAGAAATGAAAAAAGAATGAGCCCAAAATTAAAGTATCTAAAATAACCGATGTATAGTCGTTCTTATCTATAATGTTTCGTAAAGTTCAACTATTAAACAGATTTTGGAGAACTTTACCCCAACTTTAAAACCAAGGTTGTGTTGAATTATTTTATGGAAAATAGTGATTTTGTTGAAAGAGTTAAAAAATGAGTTCTGACTAATTTGACACTGTGTAGGAAATTTGAAGTTTTAGCAATTTCTAACATTTAAGGTTTTGGCTATTTTCGATATTTTGGAATCGGAAAAAAATATTTTAACTTTTTTTTATTAAGTTTACAGAAAGACAAAGAGATTAAACCGAAAATAAACTTTTCCCTCAAAAACCCTGGTAGCCCAGTTTCTTAAAAATTTGACCTCCTTTAAAAAATACCTCAAAAATCGCTAGATCAAATGAATTTGTTTTTACAAAAAAAAAAAAACTTATTTGGGTCACTGGAAGTCACACATTCCGCGAATTGTTTTAAAATTAGAGTCTTTTTGACAGAGAAAAAATAATTTCGTAAAAAATGTATTCCTATTTAATCGAGGTTTTGAGGTTATGTAAAAATATGTTAAATGAGAAAGTTTCTTATTTTTTCATATTTAAAAGCTTGGAAGCAATATATATTTTGTTGGAGGTTAATTAAAAACGTTACCTCTTATCACCACTACCGTTTCAACTCTTATTATCGCTCTTTCCAAATCGACTGTAGTAATTGTGGAGGGATCGGTCCTGAGCCGGTTAAAATCATTTCCAGATCGATTCAGAACAGTTCAGAAAAATCCCTAATTTGATTATACTATAAAAGAAATGCATCATTTCGATTGCAACAATTTTGGAACTAAAACATTTTGTTGCTTTTGCGGTATTCTGTGTGTGAGGGATTTACGTGCTTGTTTAAGAAATATCTATAGCATTTGGTAATGCGATTGAGACTCCCACCAGTATGGGCACAAAGGATCAATAGCAACCATTCCTCTTCCTCTAAGAAATACTAAGTATTCAAGAAAGCCTAATACAATACAATTAAAACTCCAAATCTAACACTCAACATAAATTTGTTTGACTATCACCATTATTTTTTCCCGCTGTTGATGGTTGCACACTCTATGTGCCATTGTTTTCCTTTCTTTTTGTTTGATCTGTAGAATTGTTCGTAGGTCTTTTGGGGTAACATTTGTCATAAACAAAATCCAATGATAACTTTTTATATATATTAATATTGAAAGAATTCTAAAATCTGTTATGTACAATGGCAAAACAAAAACTCAATAGTAATAGAGGGCAATGATTCAGCATGATAAAATAAATAGGGTACGTAAAATGAACCTCTAACAAACAAAAACAAAGTAATGGAAAGAAAATACTTTTTAAAAGATATAGTTATTATGAATACAGCTACCTTTTCAAATGTAATTTATGCCATGTTTGGGCCTAACATTTTGCCCTAAGTCTTTGTAAAGACGTCACGTAAAGGTTTATCGATTATGAAAGTTTATCAATCATGTAATGGAAGTGGGACTACCCAAAGTACGTACGTCCTGATCGTGGCTGGGCACTGGCCTGAAGAGACTTGTTGGTACATGTGTCATTGCAGTAAGTTTAGGCATAACTCTCCGAAGAAGAACTATTAACAAGAGTAAATTCTACGTTTCTGTATGATTAACAGTTTCTTTATATATATATATAATCCAAATACCACTCACTGACTCACTCATCACGAAATCTCAAGAACCACCAAATGGATTGGAATGAAATTTTGAAAGTAGCTTCCTCTAAGGCCTTAGGTACTCGCTAAGAAAGGTTAAAAATAATCGAAATTTTAAAGGGGTTGGGGGGGGGGGTGTCAAAGTTACTAAAAATCCTCATATTTGACTTTGATTTGTCTCTCCGTGCAAAGCCGGATCGGGCCAGCTAGTACTAGTATATAACACATGTGTCTACTGAGTACGCTAAACAAACTAAAATTTTATTGATTTTTTATTTTTTGGCAACAATTTTATTTATTTATTAAAAAACGAAAAATATATTTTTTAAATTTTTTTTCAAAATGTTACAAGTATATAATAAAATATCAATATGCATAAAAAAAAACCCAAAAAATCATGCTTTTTAAAAATTTGCCCTTGTTTACTTTAATTACATTTTTTTTTTGCTCTCTGATAATTTAATGTGACTGTTCAATTACACTTTCTTAGAAATGTTGCACTTCTAAGCCAGCAGAGAGAAAAAGAAGATCTTTCAGGTTTTTTCTTCATACTGCACATTATTTACATTATTTTTTAAAGGTTATGGAGGGTCAAGTTGAACTGAAACGTTTACAGTATCCGACGGGTTAATCCCATTAACCTCAACTACTGGATATGACTAATATTATCATCTAAACTATAAATTAAAACTAAATACCTTGTTCAGGTAGCAACCGAGTTTGTACAAAGCGTGTTACTTTGATCACATCTGATGTTACAATAACAATACCCACTTGTTGACGGTACGTACATTGTCTTTTCCTTAACAAGTAGAAAGGCAAAAAATTGTTACCTGGAGGTAGGCATTATCTTCTACTCAGTACCAAAACAGCACTGCTCATGGCGGTGTCTCAATTACATTGTGCATAGTATTTAATATGCTATTTGGAATTGCGTTTTAAAAACACTCGACTTACTGTAGTCACTAGCGTTACTTATTCGTC
>JAGFPH010001864.1:0-13615 GCA_018207615.1 Philaenus spumarius
CGAAAAAGAGTCTAGAATTGAGCTAGTGTACTACACAAAAGACAAAAAAGGTCTAACTAATTTAAATTTAAAAAACTTAAGAATAGGAAACAAAAAGTTTTCCTTTTCTTGCCCTCGCCAAACCTCTCAAATTGTTCTCACGGGGTAGTACAACAGAACAACGTCAAATAAGGCCTGAAAACACTTGGGTGTTATTTGATGAGGGAAAGTGTTAAAGTTAACAACAAAAGGTTGTGTTTATTGAATAAATTAAGAGGGTAGGGAGGTTTGCGCGTGGCAGTACGTTTGGTTATATTGTTTGATAAATATTCCTTTAAATATAACAGCTGATTTTATTCATCAGCTGTAATACTTCATTAACTATGTGAACCATTTAAGGTTATATTTACAACTTTTATTTTAAGTTTTGTGCTGTTATATAAATAATAATACAATTTACATTGATTTCTTTATATCTGATCAGCATAAAAATAACGCAATACCAAACCTAGAATTTAAGGTTAGCTTTACAACTTTGATCAAAACGAATGCGGAATCTCCTACAAGTTAACTTATCTTATCTTCTAAAGCGAGAGATAATTGTCTGTCTGCTAAATGGATCTGGAATCTCCGTCTAAGGATTTTTGATTTTTTGATTTTATATGGGGCTTTTGGCCACGAGAAATCGATTGGAAATGGTCACCAGTCTGGGAAAATTCGTTTTCTACGTCTTTTTATTAAATTAAAAAGTGAAATTTGTCCATTTTAAACAATACAAAGCACAGCTGATGCAAATGTTTTCAATGTCATTACAATAATCATCTGTTTTCTTTTAAACGAAGCACAGCTGATGCAAATGTTTTCAATGCCATTACAATAATCATCTGTTTTCTTTTAAACTGTATTTTATTAGAGGTAAGCCTAATGTTGTATCTATTTATAGCTACCACGGCAACGAATACTTCTGCTAAATAAACATACCCTTTATTTAGTTGTTTAATGTTATAGGCCTAACCTAAACGATGTTCACGGAAATTTGCAATAATAGTTATTGACGTGAGCAAACTAGGCCCTGCTTATAATCGAGCTTTAGCTCGGTCTCCTGGTACTTCACACTAAAATAAAGGCTAATAAATCAAACAATACAAAAATGCGCGTGCGCTATTCTCTTTTGTTCACAGTGTTAACACTTTCCGTGCTACGCCATTTTACGGTCCTATTATCAATGATTAGCCAGATGGCGCCCTCGGATCAGGCTCGCGGCTTTAACCGCGTCAGTCATCGGTCTTGCCGTGTTCTACTCTATGACTGAATAACAAAATCCAATCATTTCATGCCTATTTTTTGTAAATCATTTTTAAACAGTGTAGAACCTTAAACAGTGTAGAAGCTTAACAGTATAGAATCTTAAACAGAATATAACCTTAAACAGTATAGGACCATAAACAGTGTAGAATCTTAAACATTATAGAACCTTAAACAGTATAGAACCTTAAACAGTATAGAATCTTAATCAGTACATAACCTTAAACAGCACAGAAACTTAAACAGTACAAAATCTTAAACAGTATAGAACCTTAAACAGTATAGAACCTTAAACAGTATAGGATCTTAAACAGAATTTAACCTTAAGCAGTATAGAACCTTAAACAGTATAGAACCTTAAACCGTATAGAAGCTTAAGCAGTAATTAATCCTCAAAGTATGGAATCTAAAACAGTATGCAATCCTAAACAGTGTAGAAAATTAAACAGTATGGAATTATAAACAGTGTAGAACCTTAAACATTATGGAACTCTAAGCATTATTGAACCCTCAATAGTATGGAACCATAAAAAGTAAGAAACCATTAATAGTTTGGAGCCTTAAATAGATTGGTTAGTTAGAGCCTTAAACATTATGGCATCATAATCAGTATATTACCCTAAATGGTATGGAACCTTAAACAGTATTGAATACTAAGCACTAAAGGACCACAAAAGTACCTGAAACAATCACTTGTTCTTTTTTGTCATACTTATTGTTGTAAAAATTAAACTATTACCATTAAATACTTCCAACTTGTATAGTAAGTAATTCAATACAAAATAAGTTTAAGCATTGTAAATTTCGTATATATATATTTTTCAATTGCACTGTTATTGCTAGGAATAACATAAAATATTATGAATAATATTGTTAACGCAACGGAAAGTGGACTACATAAATCACAACTTGCTTTATGATGACAAACTCGTTGAATAACATTTCATTTTGTCAACTCCGGAAATAAACAATAGTCTGACCGGGGGATTTTATATTTCTATTCCCAAGTCACTAGTGCGAGGATAAACGGCAACGGAAATTGAGTTGTTTGAGAATGTAAACAAAACTGGCCAATAAAAACCCATTTTCTGAAAACAATGGTTTGTCGATTGTATTCAAATTAACAAACAAAACGAAAACATTAAACATTTTAAAACAGTTCGAGAACAGGTTATTGTCCATATAAAGTTACAGAATTTAAATTGTACTGTGATGCAATTTGTTTGTTCGCGTATTTAAAGTAGATTTATTGTTGCGTACAAATTTTTCGATGTCTGTTGACAACTATTATTATTTAACAAAATAATAGTTGCTATTGGTAGCAGAAATTGGCTTTAAGATATAACAAATTAAAGCCAATTTACTTTAACCTCTCTTGCTATGACCGCTGTTACTCTGGTCTCCGTTAATCTGGCTCTGTTACTCTAAGATCTGTGCTACTCTGACGTTCCTTACTCTGGTCTCTGTTTCTTTTAGCTCTGTTACTCTTGCCTTCGTTAATCTTGCCCCCGTTACTCTGAGCTCTGTTTCTCTGACCTCTTTTATTCTCACATATGTTACTCTTGTCTCTGTTACTCTGACCTCTATTACTATGATTTCTGTTAATCTTTCATCTGTTACTCCAACCACTGTTACTCTGACCTCTGTTACTTTGACCTCCATTACTCTGACCTTTGTTACTCTGACATCTGTTACTCTCACCACTGTTTCTCTGGCCTCCGTTGCTATGACCTTTTTTACACTGGCCTCTGTTACTCTAACGCCTGTTACTCTGACCTCCATTGCTCTGGCCTCCGTTACTCTGGTATCGGTTTCTTTGACCTCTGTTACTCTAATATTTGTTACTCTGACCTCTGTTACTCAGGTCTCTGTTACTCTGTATTTCAAATACAATGCTAAAAATATTAATAAAAATAAAAATAAAATCCAATTTACTCTGACATCTTACTCTGGCTTCTGTTACTCTTGCCTCCATTACTCTGCCTCTGTTATTCTGACCTCTATTACTCTGACCTCAATTACTATGTCATCCGTTTCTCTGTACTCGGTTACACTCACCTCCGTTACTCTGTCCTAAGTTATTCTTGCCTCCACTACTATGAATTCTTTTCTCTGACCTCTGTTACTCTAACCTCTGTTACGCTGACCTATGTTTCTCTAACCTCTGTTACTCTGACCTCTGTCACTCTTGTCTCTGTTATTCTATATTTTAAATACAATGCTAAAAATATAAATTGGCAGGAAGCAATCTTATTGCTTTAAATGAATAAGATTTCATAACATCATTTTGTATTTAGATAAATATACAGTAGCTAGCAAAAATAAAAATAATTAATTAAGGGTTTTTATTTTTGAATATGAAGGGTGTATAATACATCTGTTATTTTAAAGTAACATATTTCTTTATTAACTTCTCAAAGAAACAGCATTCTAAAATAAACTCTGACTCAAAGATACAATGGCCAACGTTTTTTTAGATAAACGAAATTAATATCTTGGAACACAGATGCAACAAGGTTTTACAGGTGGAATTTTTCATTAAGATAAATAAAATAATATGTTTGAGAAAACTTTTTTGAAATGTCTAAAAGGTATTATATAGATAATTATGTTTTTAATTAATTTTTTAAAAGTTTTATCCATTTCAAAAATAAAGAGACTAAATTATTTTATGGTATATTTCCAAAACTTTTGTATTTTGACTTTATAATATGTATTAAAATTCTTACTAAATTCCAATTTTTCATATATATATCCGACAAAGTTTCATTTGTATTTTAATGTACCTTTATTTCCATTGTATATCTTACTAAAATTCACCACAGTGCTCATTGAACATCTGTATATCTTACTGCAAAAAACTTATATTGTATCTATAAACAAAATATTTTATTATTATTTTACAAAACAAAATGTATTGTTTTAATATTTTCAAACAATTTATAAATGTCGCATGAAACTTTACTACTTACCAACGTTTGGACACAAAGTAACCTTACTTCTACAATCAACACACAAGTCACGATTTATGCAGGGAATAATATCTTTCTGTGGTATTTTGTTTCTATACATGTCGACATCTGTTCTTTAATTTAAATTCTGGGAAATCGTAAACTTTTAAAAATAGAACGTATACTAACAGAATATTAAATTGACACGTTACACGCTAAATTCAAGACTAGAGGGTTTAGTTGTGGTGTATAGATCTGGCAACATTTTCTATTAGCTTTCATGGTAACTGTTGTTATAAAAAAAGACGAGGGGATTTATAAGTGAAACAAAGTTACATAATATTTCATGTTTATATTTCAAAGAAGTTGGGAATAAATCTAAATCGGAGTTTTGGTGTGCAAATCCCCATGACGCTACATGACACAAAGTTATATATGCTTACTGATGCTTTATGTAGATCCTTATGAATTACAATACATTATTTGTTGTTTTATCAAAATTCAACGCCTCTCAATTTTAAGTTGCAACTAATATTGAAACAACAATAACAAGCAGTTATTTACTCTAATGAATATAGTAAATTAGTAATTAATCAGTATATTAAATAATAGTTGTCAAAGTTGTTTGTCTGTGTGTGGATTTCGGATGTGGTGAAATATTAGTGGTGGGTTGTGTTGTAAAATCAGGGAGCTAACGTGTTATAATGGCGGGTAAAGTAGCTGTGTAAACTACCAAAGAAGAGATTTATAAATTTCAGTATTCATCTAACGTTTGGATATCAGTAGTGTAGTGCCAGAAACACTTAATAAGATGTTGTGAGAGAAATACTACTATAATAGCCAGATGTAAGTTTTTGTTTGTTTCATGGAATTTGGCATGTAAGTTATTTATTAATATTCTACTACAGTTTATATTTTTTTATCGGTTTTTCTGTAATACATAAAATTATTAACTTTTACTTTGATAGCCTACTCATTATAATAATATAATTTGTTCAATACTAACTTTGGTCTAACTATGTTACATTTCATTTTTTTAAGTTAACGTTTTTCTAGAATTTAAATTAAAGAACGCATGTTGAAATTTACAAAGATCAAATAGCACATTAAAACATTTATTATTCTTTTCAGGACCTCATTCGTGGCTTTTGTGTAAATGATAGAAGTAGGGATACTTTGAGGTCAATCGTTGGTAACACTAATTATTTTATGGCTACCATATTCTTTCAAGATTAGTTTTCTTTGAGTTTTCTAAAATATTAAACAATACGCATTGAAGATATAGGCCAACAATAATATTAGAGAGTTTGTAGAGTGTTAGTAATGTAAAGTTTCCGTTTAAAACAAAATACATAACATGACATAAGAAACTATTAGGCCTACTATGCCTTCTAACATTAAGTATTGAATTTAGTATGAAAATAATAGAATGAACGAAAATGTTTTAATTAATTGAGAATTAATTAGGAATGTTTTAATTAGGTTGTGTAATTAATTGTTTTAAGTTATATTTTGTGGAGAAATGATAAACATTGTATGATTTGAGGTATGGACATAAAATAATTTGTTTGATGTGTAAAACCAAAATAGTTAATGACTTTCAGGGAAGAGAACAGCTGATTGGTTTGCTTTAGTTGTAGAAAAACCTGTTAAAATAGGTTTGACAAATTTCATAATTCATTGCCGCTTTCGCTTTATTTAATCGGCCTAGTTTAGACGCAAGGCACAGGATAGTTGATATGGGTTGAAGAGAATTCGTCTTTAAGTCTTGGAAATCCTGGTTGAAATTCGTCTGAAAATGTGGTCCTTTGAAAATGTGCTTGAAGTTCTTTGAACAGCGTACAATCGGTTTTGAGATATGCTCGATGATCGAAAACCCATTGCTATTTTTGATTTGTTTTACGTAATTTATTTATTGAAGTTATTAACTGATCCTAATTACATATTTTGTTGTTTCAAGTTTTGAATCTTTGTAAATTATAAATGTCGATATTACTAACCATATCACTTTAGAAATTTACAACTATCACAAGTCCTCGTCAAAATTCGTCTTTCCTACATCACTGCTCTAGAAGAAGATATCGATGTTTGTAAATCTCTAGCAATGTTCGAAAATTCGCTATACAATCTTGCATACTTGCATGACCAATTATTGTCACTTTGTTTTTTCCAACATTTTGTCTTATTGTTTTACATAAACTTATATCGATTATCTCTGTCTTTTCATTTGCAACATTACAGTATTTCTAAACTAGTTTACATACCTAAGGTAACGTCAACAGTTCTGTAGCCTTTTTTCGGAAAACTATTCTATACTTCCATTGTCAATTCACAAGAAATACGAAACACAAATAACAAAAGCACACCTAACAAAAACAATACATTTCTAACATTAATAAGTAAATAACAAACGACACACTTCCAGCCTGCTGGGTTTGTACGGAACTCTAGAAACAGTTCAACAAGGTAACAGTCATCAATAATGATTGTGGAGGTGAAATGCTTAATATCAAGAACACATAAATATTCAATTCGGCTTATTTTAAAATTTAAATCATCCAGTCAGAAACTCGCAGTCAGAGTTACAAATTGGTGGAAATTAAAAATTGTGTTGAAATATTTTAAATTTATTCAAACAAATTTGCATTTACTTCAACATTGGGAAACAACGCGTTACTCCTCCGTTGCTATATACATTACTAGCTGACCCGTGGTTGGTATTTTCAGTCTTTTTAACGTAGTTGTATTCTTTTAAGTATTCAGTCAGTGAGTGGTATTTGGCTTTTATATATAAAGATCTTAAATAATAAAAGCACTATTGTCATAATAATAAAAGATCTGAAATTATGATTTTAGTAACTTTGATCCCCCCAAACCCCTCCTAAAATTTGGAAAATTTTCATACCCTTTCTTAGTGAGCACCTATGGCCGTAGAGGAAGCTACATACCAAATTTCATTCCAATCCGTTCGGTAGTTTTGAAGAAATCGTGATTTAATAACTTTGACCCTCCCAAATCCCCACCTAAAATTTAGAATTTTTTTAAAACCTTTCTTAGCGAGCGCCTATGGCCCTAGAGGAAGCTACATACCAAATTTCATTCCAATCTGTTCTGTAATTTTGGAGAAATCGTGATTTAGTAATTTTTACCCAACAAACCCCCTTAAAATTTTCAATTTTAAAAAAACCATTATTTAGTGAACACTTATGGCCCTAGAGGAAGCTACATACCAAATTTAACTCCAATCCGTTCAGTAGTTTTTGAGAAATCTTGATGAGTGAGTGAGTGAGTGAGTGATATTTCGCTTTTATATATATAGATTTAGGATTAGTTTATACATAATTTAAAGTTGCATATTCTATCGCAGAGTTGGTAATGGATATCATCATATGTTTGCCGACCAAGTTCAAACGAATGCCTTAATTACAACGGGAAAATAAAAGTGACCATAGATTGAAAATATTGGTACTTACATTGTGGTACTCCATTGTCCACCACTTTATACTTTCAATAAGAACGAAATTCATTGTTGCTGTCATTGCGCTCAGGGCAGGCGAGAATTGCTAGTACACTATTTTCGCCGGCCCTGATTGCGCTTATATATATTTTTGTTGATAGAATATAATTCCAACTGTCCATAAATCTTTTCAAGAATTTGCCCAGCAATCCTAACTCTGGTATAGAGTACAGCTTTAAATTTCTCACGTGGTTCGTCATAATAGGATGGGAATAAAATGAAGCGAATACCATTGTTTTGCTTACTAGTTGCCACTGACGGTGCAACACCTGATATACCACCGAGGGTCTGAATCTGGTCTTAATGATTTTCACAGTTCTAGTTATCTACTGTTCCACCCCCTTTTTCTCTGCCAAATTTTTGAAACGCGTCAGGAAAAGCAAAATAAATATGAAGCAAACTAAAAAATACATAGCAAAAAGTGCCTCAGCTAAGAAACTGTTACTTTGGCAATTCAGTATTACCTTGTACCTTTTACTCTACGGGATATAAGAAAAAATACCTGCTACTGTTTATCGTTACTAAAGGAACCGAGGAAGCAGAGGTGTAAGAGGCTAAAAACGCTCTTGCAGTCTGATATTTTTGGAAGCACGGTTTGCGTAGGTTTGAAACTAGATACCGGTACTGGTATCAATTTATCGTCTTCATTAGTCTAACTGGCATAACGTAACGATGATCAAAGATACAGGAACTCGTTATAAAAGTTGTATTTATGTTACTAATACTTTATTGAAAAGATTTAATTTAAATTTTATTGCGGACATTTTATTTTGTACATATAATTAACTCTAATACTATCAAAATTTTCCTAAACTGTTGGGATTTATCACGTAAATTTTGAAGGGAAAAACTCTATTAAGATGTTTAGGGAAATATATTTATTTATGGTATTTACCTTTTTTTGGTCTGTTTAAATAATCCTATTTGATTGTTATTAGCTACGGCCGTTTCGTCTTCACAGAGACATCGTCAGGCTTTGCTCTCGTCATGAACACAAACTTCACATATTAAAAACACAAACACGTAAACACAATATACACTTAAAAAATTTCTTTATAAATATTATAATCACTGAATTTACTAAAACGGTTAAAATAAATATATTTGTATGGTCTGCATACATCCTACTAGTTTGGCTATCTTCAGTCGACTGATATTTATGTATTTAGCACCAAATTACCATAATTTGTCATTTTCCCAAATAAATTAACGTAAAACTTTATTAACAATAATTATAACATTTTAGCAATATACTGTCTTCTTGATTTATTTTATATAACAGAACCAACTGATGATCCCTTACATTTTCATAGTTACAGAAGTAATTTTTAATTACACGTTGTTGGTACGGGGCCAATTAAAGTCCGTCAAATAAGAATCATCAAAGTATAAAATATCTCTGGACTGTTCTAAAGCCGGTTTTTCACCAAACGGACAGTTAGTTGAGTTTATTTTTCGATTGTGTTTTATAGAACCTGAAAAACAAAAACAAAACTCTTGTTCCATCGAGCGGGCTACATTTTGTTCCAGTTTTGTTTTTTTTTCGGTCCTTTTCCACTGGATGTCGCGAGGAAGTGAGTAAAACAAAAACTATTAGCAATTGTTTAGAATAACATTCATATTTAAAATATAAAATATACAGAAAATTAATTGTATTAAATTCACACTATTTCAAAGTCATTAATTTAATTCATATGCTACATATAATCAATTTTATTATACAGTTAATTGTGCATTTATAAAATACTAGTAGGTATCCGTGGCTTTGCACACGGTCCAAAGATTCGCCGCATAGTAATAAATGTTTGTTGTTTTAGGGGTTTTTATTACATATCCACCCCGTAGCAGCACGTTATAAAATGCAAATATGATTTACATACTATATAAGTATTGTAAGAAATAAATGTACCAATTTCCAGCTCTCTAGCTTAATGGGAAGTATAATAATTAATTTGTATTGTTTTAGGGGTTGTTACATTTCACCCCTTAGCAGTACACTAAAAAATACAAATATGGTTTACTTTTTATATATACCTTGTAAGAAATAAATGTACAAATTTATAGCTCTCTAGTCTTAATTTAAGTATAATAATAAATATTTATTGTTTTAGAGGTTGTTTCAACACTTAAATGTAAATTAATTCTAGCCTATGATTCATTCCAGGTCATGCTCTATATGTGTGCCAAATTTCATTCAAATCCATCCAGTAGTTTTTATGTGATTAAATTTATTGTTTTTGGGGTTGTTTCAACCCATAAATCAAAATGAATTCTAGCCTATGTTTCATTCCAGGTCATGATCTATATGTGTGCCAAAATTCATTCAAATCCATCCAGTAATTTTTACCTGATTACTATTTATTGTTTTAGGGATTGTTTCAACCCTTAAATCAAAATGAATTCTAGCCTGTGTTTCATTACAGGTCATGATGTATATGTGTGCCAAATTTCATTCAAATCCATCCATTAGTTTTTAAGTGATTGAGTAACACACACACAGACAGACACCATTAGATTTTTATATAATAGTATAGATTCACGTTATTCAAAGACCTGTATTACACTATCAAATTTATTTGATCAACAAATTTGACTGGTGCCAACTTTGATAAAAAGATTACACTATCAAATATTGCATCAAAGAAATTTGATTACCAATTTGGTTTAACATTCGTAGTAGAGTAGCAAAACGAAATATAAAGCTAAAATAGAAAACACAGCACGACCGTTTCCACTAAACTAATGTTTTAATACAAGTCGAAACGGGACCCGAAAGACAAAACTCCAACTGTCGCAAAACGCAAAACACGTATGTCTTCAAAAAGTTTGCGAAAAATTGCAGTTTTGTTTTATTTGACATGATTTTGTGTTTTGTTTTTTTTGGTAGTTTAACGTTTTAAAAGTTCTGACTGTGTTTCTAATAAAATGTAACTTGAACTAGACTTATGAGAAAGAAACTCTATATAAATGAACATAGTTTCTCACAAAACACTTAAATTTTTTTTTTTAATTTAGTAGTAAAATTTAACATTAGATAATTTGTATAGATTGTGATATAATTTTATTGGAAGATAAATTTTGTATAAGTAAGTTCATACAAATTAAATAATATTTTTTATATATTATGATGTAATAAATCCAATACATTTAGACTAATGTTATAAAGAGGTAAAATTTGTTTGTATGTAGGTATGTAGGTAAACTACTGAACCGATTGAAAAAATAGTTGTACTAATAAAAAGCTACACTATTCCTGAGTAACATAGGCTATAGTTCATTTTGATAAAAACATTTTTTATTTAAATATTTGCAAATTTAGTCGGAAAAAATTCTCAGGTTAGGCTTAGACTGATGAACCAATTAATTAATTTACATTTATTACTATAACAACCAATTGTATAAAATAACAGGTAAAACAGCTGTTTGCTCTAATATTTCCATCTACAGCTTATTTCAAATTTTGAAGCGATTATTTGTACTTCTAACAGTTAGGTTAGGTTTTTATTAAAGTGTAGACCTGAGCCTTGCTGGTTCTGAGCTTTGCTGGTCGTGCATAACCTTTATTATAATTGCCTATATAAAATATACGAAATAATTTGATTTGAAGATGTAACATTATTTACCATCTTAGCTATGGGGTTACTATTAATACTACACCTTCATTATAAAGAAAACATATCATGATTATGTGTATAGACGGTTCCAACGGGGTTGGCGTGCGGAGCACGCAGAAGTTTCCCCTGGTATTTTTATAAAATTACATATTGTACTTAATTTAATGTTTATACATATGTAAATGTACATAGTTTTATTATATATATGTCTTATATATTAGTGTGTTATGTATAATTTATGTTTGATTTTAATTTTGCTATTATACATTGTCACTTCTTTATCATCAATATCACCGTACGAATTCAATAATACTCTTATTTTAGGTCTATATCAAAATATGTTGCAATCTTATAGGTTGTTACATTATTTAGACTACACCGCAACTAGACACTGCCTGTATATAGTTAAGAACCATTTTATTAAGTTAGTTATAAGTTTACAACTGTACGGTCACTGATGATGATGAATTGAATTGTACGTGTTTGACTATTACATTTCTTTTTATAAGAAAATGTGTACATTTTATTATTTATATCGTATGTTTGTAATGTTTATTTCACGTTTAACCATACACAACTCACACACGAAAATACATACAGACAAGTGAAGAGGGTGCAATTATCTTTTTAACTTTCGATTAGCCTGAATATAACTTTTCACAATGTCATTGCTATATTAATAATTAGACTACAAAGCGAAGTACAGATATTTTTTTCATAATTTGCATATGTTTCTGCATAGAAACAAATATGTTCTGCATAATATTTCTCATGCTAGGATTGAATACAATTAACAGTCGCAACAATAATTAAAAAAATAAATTTATTATTTTAGCACCAGAATTCTATAATTCAGGGGCTCACTCTGCGATACCATTTAATCTCTTGTTCTTTTAAACTCTTTTTGTACAACTTAACTACATGTTTTACTTCTTCTCTTCTCGCTCTTCTAATCGTTAATTACACTCCGAATTTAACACTTAGCAAATTTCACTAATGTAAACCCGACTATGTCAGTTCAGATGTTCAGCTGAAGCGATGAACGTGTATTTAAGTTCATAAAAAACATAAAATCAAACACACCCCATATAAAAACACACACGTGGAAAATGTAAATTGAAACCACTATAAACATGGGGTATTACGTTGCAATAGATACATCTATATGATGTGTAGATTTACATATAAATTTCGGATATCATGTCCGTAGCTAGTTTCCGGCAGGTCGTCAAATATCCGTTGATGCTGCGATATCAAACAGGCAAAGGTCGGAAATCGACCAGTCGTGCTGAGTATATTTACATTTTCAATTATTTACCGCCATGGATGCCGTTTGGAATGTTGTATTGTGTTTGGTAAGTAGATTTCTAAATATTATTGAAACTTTTAAATGAAAATAAATTGAAACTAAAGATTTGTGAATATTTGATAAACTAAACTTTAACTTATAAGTTGAAATTTAAAAGTGTGTTTGATAAATATATAACAGAAGGTTTATTTTTATTTTATGACATAAATCTAAGCGTAAATGTTTATAAAATTGTAGCATCATTTCAGTACTTAAACAATACAAGCAGCCTATTGTTCTTGTCTTTTACGTCATGTTATATAACCATTCTATATTTATTTACAGTAAAGATTAGATATTTTTTATATACAGGTCACTGAACTAATTTATAAGTCATTCAAATTTTAAAATACATACAATTATTAAAATCATGCAGCAGTATAAGTTTTTTGATAAATAAAATTGCAATAACTCTAATATATAGTTATTTTTATTTTTTATTCACATGTAGGATCTTTTCAATTGAATTTAAAATAAAAAATTGTTACGAGAAATCACATACCGGTACATAAATATAAAAACTTGAGTTCCAATAAATCATAAAACAGATAATCTCTTATATAAAATGCAATGTCCTGACTGACGATCAACGCAGAGCCGATTCTATTAAAGCTAGAGACTTGAAATTTGGAAGGTACATCCGTCCAATAATGTAGAGGCGTACTAAGAAAGGATTTTGCAAAATTTTGAATTTAAAGGGTAGAAAATGCGAAAATTCATCCCTCCCATAAGCAGCCATATAAAAGATGAAACAGCTGATTCGTATTTATTAATGTGTTATTCTGGTTACTATGGTGATAATTCCAAACTCTTTCAAAAAAAAGTGTGTTGATTTTATAATAATAGGCCTAACCTAAAATTGTGTTAAACCTTTGGTCCAAATAAGCTGTTTTATTTATAA